>JADRCD010210149.1:0-12775 GCA_019843815.1 Montemys delectorum | reverse complement strand
GTTGTTGTTGTTGTTGTTGTTGTTGTTGTTGTTGTTCTGTTAGCCCATTCACTATGTCTTTGTTCCTTCCTTGTAAAGAGAATGGGAATTGCCTGAGAGCAGGCCATTCTCCTCAAGCCTAGCTTGCAGTAAAGAGCCCAGGAGTTTTTCAGACCCCTGTGCCCAAAGCTTGCAGTATTCTGATAGCGAGCAGAGAAGGAAAGTTGCCTTCTCTGAGGGCTTTGCTGACCACACAAGGTTCTTTCAGCACTGCAACCGTCCCAACAACGTTAACCCCTGCAACCATGAGCCCCAGCGCATCCTGCCTTTCTGTTCCTTCGTATGGGCATGATGCCTTTTGTCTGTCCGTCAGGCCAGGCACACTTCTAGTGCAAGGATAACAAGTCAGTGGATGGAGGGCAGAAAGATAAACTAAGGCAGTCAATGCATCATTTATTTTCTCTGCAAATATCTGAAGACAATGGCTGTGAGCAAGGTAGTATAAATCCATCTTTTTTTCTCAGTAGAGTAAAAACTCAGTATGAAAATAGCCGTTTCTCAACCCAGATGTCCCTCAACAGAGGAATGGATACAGAAATTGTGGTACATCTACACATGGAGTACTACTCAGCTATTAAAAACAATGAATTTATGAAATTCTTAGGGAAATGGATGGATCTGGAGAATATCATCCTGAGTGAGGTAACCCAATCACAAAAGAACACATATGGTATGCATTCTCTGATAAGTGGTTATTAGCCCAGAAGTTTGGAATATAGAAAGAACGACCCACAAACCACAAGAAACTTAAGAAGGAAGACTAAAATGTGGACACTTCATTCCTTCTTAAAAGGGGGAATGAAATACCCATGGAAGGAGTTGCAGAGACTAACTATAGAGCAGAGACTGAAGGAAGGACAACCCAGCCTGATATAGCTATCTCTTGAGAGGCTCTGACAGTATCTGACTAATACAGATGTAGAGGCTCACAGCCATCCATTGAACTGAGTACAGGTTCCCCAATGAAGAAGCTAGAGAAAGGACTGAAGGAGCTGAAGGGTTTGCAGCCCCTTAGGAGAAACAACAATATGAACTAACTAGTACCCTCAGAGCTCCCAGGGACTAAACCACCAACCAAGAAGTACATATGGTAGGACTAATGGCTCTGGCAGCATGTGTATAGTAGAGGATGGTCACGTCGATCATCAACGGAAGGAGAGACTCTTAACCCTGTGAAGGTTCTGTACCCCAGTGTAGGGGAATGCCAGGGCCAGTAAGCAGGAGAGGGTGAGTGGCAAGCAGGGGGAGGGGGAGGGAACATGGGTTTGTTCTTGTTGTTTTTTGGGTTTTTGGGTTTTTTTTTGGAAACTGGGAAAGGAAAAATCATATGATATGTAAATAAAGAAAATATCTAATAAAAAAAAACAAAAACAAAACAAAACAAAACAAAACAGAAAAGAAAATAGCCGTTTCTGTTTGGAGAACAACGTATAGAGCCACAGTCTGATTTAAGCAGCATGCCCTCTCCATTCAAGTCTAGCAGAGGAAGAAGGGCAGCCTTCTAGCTGAAGTGATGTAACTCTGTGCCCCCATAAAACATGTTGTTTTCCCATGATTCATTCGGCTTCTGTGAGGTGGACTGGGGTTTGTATGCAGTGGGTGAAGTAATTGGAGGGAGTGCTTGTCCCTAGAGACAGAATCAATCACTGTTCTAGAAGATGGTGACATTTTAGAGAGAAACGCTGAAGAAATGTCATGCTTAAAAAATTAAATTTAAACACACTAGCTCCAGATTTATTTTTATTGCACTCAAACGGATACCCTGATTGATTATCAGCCTTATAAATGTTTAGCACGTTTCTCACTTCTCTAATAATCAGAATAATCTAATTTTCAGTGTCATTTAATGTACTCTATTCAAGGTTATAATAGATCATATTTCTAACGAAGCACAGCAATTATGTAATGAATAATACAGGAGAGCCAGTGTTCGCATTCCCGTGCTTTTAAGGCCATGCCAAGAGAAAAGTCTTAGAAAGACCATCCCTTTAAATATGGCGTGCATCCCAGGCCTTCACTGCCATTGGGTAGAGATTTTTTTTTTCCTTGCTGATGATCAAATGAGGCTTTTCCAGAAAGCTTCACCCACATAAACATCGAAGGAAACAACAAGACTCAAACCCTCCCCTGCACATTGTTGGTACACCTGGACAAACGGACAGATTGCCAGGAGACTTACTGACCTCCTGTAGCCATTCTTCCTTCTGTGACATGCATGGTCTCTAGAATTGCTACGCTTTCATTCTCAGTATTCCTCTGATGCTCCTCATAGCAGCTGCTGAGGGTGTCGATGTTGAGGACGCGGAGGCTAGCCTCTGCCTTATTGTATGACAAGGCTAGCCCCTGTTTTTAGAACCCAATACTTTGGGTTGTGTTTACTGTGTATTTATCAAGAGATCTGAGTCACTTTGGAGAAGCCAGGGGCGCTTTTTGTATTTGTGGCTTGGAACGGATCCCCGAGTCCAGATCTAGGGTATAAGTTTGATGTGATTGCCTTCCTGGTATGATATGGAATCAGATCTTGGCAGTTACACTATCAGCCCTAAAGGAATGGCTCCTTTTACGCTCTGCTGTTGGTGGAGAGATTTAAATGGGATGACATGGTACCAAGCCTCCAGGCATCTGGAGCCCAGAGGAAGGGGACTGTATAGCAGGTGCACTCTACAGCTGGCGGGGAGATAGTCCTGGCATGTGAGAGCCGCAGGAGCTACAGAGTTTCCAGAAGATGTAAGCAAAATGAAATGGCAGAGCAGTGGAAATGTTTATGAAGATGTCTCACAAATCCTGGCTCAGACACAGTGAACGCAGCAGTGGGCGCACAGGCTGGGGAAAGGTGAGTCTGGGAGCTGACCAGCGTACTCACCCCACATGCTCATAACAAGTCTCCATCTTAAGGTATTTGACTAGTCTGGCCTTGAAAGACCTTAGCCCTCTGCATTTGGAGCTGACCCAAGAACCTTGAGGATGAGTCTTTAGTTCCAAGTGATACATTTTTAAAATGAACACTTTCTAGGACTGAACATCTTCCAGGGCAGCTGACCATGAAATGTATTCACAAACTTGTTTTCTTTTCAGTGTAATTGGAAACATATAGGGTGAAGAAAGCCAGGCAAAGGGGAAACTGACTGCTGTAATCTTAGGGAACTGTGGAGAGAAGGAAGACTACAATGTGATCAGTCCTTCTGGGGCCCTGTTGGCTCAGAACCTCTCTAAGCTCAAACTCATAGTGACCAGCACTGAGCTCAGGCTGAGGCAACCACTCAAACCAAAGGTCCACATTGCAGCCCAGCCCTCTCTCACACTCAGTTCTTATGATCATCCCAGAGCTGAGGTCCTAGATAACCCTAATGTATCTCCAATGTGGAATTCTGTATATCTGTAGTCAGAACATGTGCTCAGAATAGCACTTGATACTTAAAGGTGATCTGAGCACATGGAGGCCATGCTGTCTTATAGTGCTCCAAATCACATGAGGTTCATTGGGGGAACACTTGCTCTTTCAGTAAGTGCTGGTTTTGAACTTGAGGGCTCTTTGAGTTAAGGCTGGCCCCTTTTGTAACTATTGTGAATGCTGCAGCAGTGAACATGGATGTGCCTGTGTCTGTGTGGTATACAGCATGAGAGTTCTTCTCTGCCCTCACAGTCTTAACATAGCGCTCTCTCCATTGTTCCCTCTATCTCTCCTCCTCTGGGTTTCCCCACAAGATCTGCCATGGCCAGATAGGAGAGGGAGCCATTTTGTTTGCTCCCTGCCCACTTCCAGCCACAGTCTTGGCAGGCTGAGTTCATTCCTTTATTTTTTTCAATCAGTCCCCAATGCAGACCATTGTGGATACCCAGACAATGCTGCTTGCTAAAGAGTCATAATGAGAGTGGAGTGTGGGGTGCAGCATGCCCACAGTATGGGGTGTAGCATGTTTGGAGTAGAGAGTACAGTATGTCTGGAGCATTAGGTACAATATGCCCACAGTATGGGGTGCAGCATGCCCACAGTATTGGGGTGCAGTGTGTCTGGAGTGTAAGTACAGCATGCCTGGAGTATAGGGTGCAGCACGGCCAGAGTACAAGGGTGCGGCATGTTTGACTGCGGTGTGCAGCAGTCATATCTTAGATGTGGTCCTTCTTTAGCCCACTCTAAAGGTCTGACCCTGATTTTGCCATACACTGGACCTAGCTGTGGATGGCAGCCACAGGAAGTTAGTTGGCACTGCACTTTTTTTTTTTTTTTCAATTTAGGTCTCTTTGCAGTCTCCAGGGAGTTTCTACCTTACAAGGCCTCAGCAGATCTCACTCTGGTTAAACAGGAAGTTAACGTTCTGCTGCATGTGAGTTTGTTTGCTCCAGGAAGGGCAAAGGAGAACTGGGAAGCTGGAGTCTTGCTTCTGTAGGCCAGTGGCTTGTGGCCTCTGAGGCCCTTGGACTGGGTTTCTTCATGTGCAACCTTGGGAGGTGTGATGGCCATTCCTGGTTGTCAACTTGACTGCATCTGGAATGAACTACAACCCAGAATGGAGGGCACATCTGTGATCCAGATCTTGAGTTGTAGTGACCATAAAACCTTAGGCTCAGGCAAGGTAGTATACTCCTTTAATCCCAGGAGAGTGAGGCAAGCAGATCTCTGAGTTCCAGGCCAGCCTGGGACAGAGCATGTTCCAAAAAAAAGAATACTTTAGGTCCATGAGTGGTGGTACACACCTTTAATCTGGGATGCTGGAGGCCTACATAAGGACAATGGAATAAGGAAGGCTCATTTCTCTCCACCTCCTTGCGCTTAATTACCAGCAGATCTGTTGCAGGATTCCAGCTTATGCAGCTGAAACAACCAGCCTTATGGGACTGAGCGACTACTAGATTCTTGGACTTCCCATTCACAGCTGTCCATGGTTGGGTTAGTTGGACTGTCGATTGTAAGTCATTACAATAATTTTCCTTAATGTATAGAGAATAAGTTCTGTGACTCCAGAGAACCCTAACTAATACAGGAGTCAAATGCCTTCTCCCATCATATGGAGTCCTGGACAATTAAATGGCAATGTATGTGTGGTAAACACTTAGCAGGGGGTTGAGCATCCTTCAGCCCCGAAGGGATGAAGGTAGCAGTGAGATGGGCCTTACAGTGCTGTTGGGACAAGCTGCACTTACTGCTGTGACTCCAGGCCAGAAGTCTAGGTGACACACCAGACTGGAAGAAATAAGTGTGCCGGTCCTAAGAAGGAGACCTGAAATGACCATCTATCAGTAGGTTAGAATGTTTCCCGTTGTTGGCTTTAAAGGCAAGGGCAATGAATGGTCAAATTTCTTAGTAATTCTTGTAGGTAGCCCTCCCTCCATCCTCCATGCTGAACACACACACACACACACACACACACACACACACACACACACACTTTCATTCTAGTTCCTTGCCATATTCCCATTGTACCCAACACACAGAAACAAGTAGAATGTTAGTTCCCAAACTGAGTTTCACCCATATTAATTTCTAGAACGGGGGCAGGGGGAGGTAAGCACTGAGGACAGAGCATTGGCTGCCACTTACTATTGTCCTGTTCTGATAAGAAGTGCCTGTCCCTCAGGCTCCAGCCATCACCAGTCACTTTCTGGGCTTATGTCAGGCTATCCAGTAGAACACTGAATGACTCCATGGGACAGCATAGGCCCCTGAACTCCCACACATTTAATCTTGTCCCTGACCAAGATGAGAACTGTCACAGGCCATGCCTGGCATGCTCTACTCTGGCTCAGCCCCATGACCCCTCCTTGATTCAGAACTTCCGTGTTTCCATCACAGTTTCCAACTTCTGCCTCAAGCCCAGATGTCTCTTCACCTTGAGTAGATGGATTCTTTTAGTACTGTGGCTGCCAGGAGCAACTTAAATCAAGGTCTCCTTGGCAAGACTCCCTAGACTGGCAGGGTGGTTGCGGGGAAGGAAAGAGGGAACCCTGAGCGATGTTCCTGCATCCAGCCTGACGTAACTGCCCTACCCCATGGCTTGCTCCAGCCACCTCTGTAAGCAAGTGCCTTCCGAGCTCTTCTGGAAGAGACCCGTGGACCTCTGTGAAAGCCTTTTTGCTTTTATTCGGGAGATTGCATAGTCTTTCCTCCTGTAAATGCAGCTTCAACGGGCTTACTGCGGAAAGCCTTGTTTTCAAAGCTGTCTTACTTTTTCATGAGATTTTTTTTTAATATTTTCTTTTTTATTTCTAAAATGAGCTTAGAAAGTAACAGATTTCCATATAGCTTTTTTTTCTGTTTTTAGTTTTTATTTGAGTGAGTGCATGTGTGTGTCCACTGAAGGCACACAGAGATCTTTTATCCTCTAAATGAAACACACAATATGAACATCCACACATCCACATGTAGACCATTCTTCTAATGGCTCAGGTTTCTAAAATATATGCAAGAGCTCCTCCACATTAACATTCTAGGTGGGACATTAATGTTCCAAATGTTAGCAAACATCCAGAAAGCCATTGCCATTTTTCCATCCCTTAGATGACTTACTGATATGGGCACTGGTGTGTCAAGCAATATCTGAGCAGTGTGCTACCAAGGTCATGCTGCTTAAAAAGTGGCCACTTTTCAAGCCAAAGTTAGATACAGCATTCCTTCAAAAAAAAAAAATGAACACCAGTGGACAGCACAGAGCTGTCTGTTTGCCTTTCTTTGTGGTCTCTACTCATATGGTGCTTGGCTTGGTTTCCTCTGCCTTCCTCCTCCCTGCTTCCCCATTTTCCTCTCTTCCATTCTGTTCCTTTCCATTTCCTTTTTCCTCCTTGTTGCTGTTTATTTCCACATTCCTCTTCCACTGCTGCTCTGATGACATCACTTCTCACTCAATCTCTGAGTATGAGTTCACCATCCATATTGTATGTTGGGTGTGTTTCATTTGGCTCAAAGTCTTCAGCATCTTCCAGACTCTTTGTTAAGTACATTAATTGGTATTTGTAGTCTACGGAGTAGGAGAAGACTGTGTTTGATGAGCAGTGGTCACCATTTTTCTTATTCAGTTGTACAAACTCGTGATCAGGGGTATTAAGGGCTGAATTTTCTCAGCTAGCAAATGACCAGCTAAAACACAGACCTTTGAGATTTAACTCAACACTACTTTCACTTGTTTGAGACCCTACATAAAGATCTCTATGATGTCTATGGGTTATGATATAAGAGGACAGGACCAGGAACATAAAGAATCAAATATCCTATATGGTATGTCCTACTGTCGTGTATCAATGAGCTGTGGTTGTGTAACAAATTCTCCACCATTCGAGGCTTGGAACAGTAAACATTTGTGACCAAAAGTGAGACATTGTACTGAGTAAGCTTTACCAGGCTATCTGGATGCATGGCCAGTAGCTGCTGTTCAGCACGACTGCTGGCTGTGCTCCATCCCCAGTCCTAGTGAATCATGGCTGGAATGACCAACTTGTGTATTAGTTACTTTGTCATTGTTGTGATAAAACACCATGATCAAGGAAACTTATAGAACAAAGAGTTTATTTTGCGAGTATGGTTGCAGAGGCATGAGCCCAAAACGGCAACAAGGCTCAGCAGCAGTCAGCAGGCATGGCATCTGTGGCCCAAGCTGAAACCTCATCCCAGAGTATCAAGCAGGCAACATACATGGCAAATAGGCAAGGTCTGTTTACTCTCAAAGGCCACTACGGGTGATGTCCTCCTTTGGCAAAGCTGCGTCTCCTAAGGCTTCCCAGACCACCTGCAGACCAAGGCTTTGAATGCTGAGCCTGTGGGGGTTATCTTTTAAATCACCACAGCTTGCCTCTTTGCTATCTTTCAGAATTTCTGAAACTCAGAACACTCCCAGCTGCGAAGACCTCACTTCACTTTGAGTTTCAAAAATACCCGAAGAGGGAAAGTACAGTAAGAAGGCCAAGGGAAGTTGTAGACCACTTGCTGAATGTGGACTTGGTTGGAAAGCACTGGAAAACAGAAACTTTGCCATTCCAGTTCACCACAGCTTCCTATATAGACTAGAGTAATAGCATAGAATAAGGAATGCATTTATCTGAAACCGTCTACCAGAAGCTGTTCCTTCCCTCCCTCCCTCCCTCCCTCCCTCTCTCCCTCCCTCCCTCCCTCCCTCCCTCCCTCCCTCAGAGACTGTTGGAAGGCATCCCATGCCTACTCCACAAAGAAACACAAAAGGTGTTCACATGGCTCCTCTAAACAGTTTACACGGCTGACTAGTCTGGGTAGCTCATTCGTGATACTAGGATGACCACCTTTTTTTCTTTAAAAAAAATAAAATAAAATAAAATAAAATTGTGGTGGACTCACCAGTGAGTGTTTCAAACATGCAAGAAACAGGCAGGGCAGCAACAGCAGCTGCGAACTTCAAGAAGCTTGTGCTGTGAGTGTGCGCTGTGAGGTGGGCATTGAACTCTGAGCCTCATGTTGGAGTCTTTTTAAAGACAGGCAGAAGACTGGGTATGAAGGTGCACTCCTTTAATCCTAACACTTGGAAGACAGAGACAGGTAGATCTCTGTGAACTGGATACCAGCCTGGCTTACATAGCAAGTTCCAGGCCAGCTAGAGCTACATAAGGAGACGCTGTCCCAAAAATGAATGACTAAGAAATGAATAAATAGACAATGTGAAAAGCAAGCAGAGTATTGAGTGAGCCTTTGTTCAGAGTCAGATGGCTAGACCACAGACATGATCAGCGTCTTCCTTATCCTTTGCCATCTGTTGTGGCCATGGCTCAACCCCCTTCTACAAAGGACAACTATTACAAGCACAAGGTCAGAGATGCAAAACCGTCACTGAAGGAGCCCCTGGCTGCCAGAGGACAGAGCAAAGGACCACCATGTGAGAGGGAAAGATTGTGGAAAGTGTCCCCACAATCACTCCATCACACGTGTCCAGTGCCCTTACACAGCACAGCACAGTAGAATGCTGTCTCGGCCCTCTGAGCCAGACAGGCGCGGGCAGGGCAGCGGTTGGTAGGTTGCTTGGAGTTTGGTTGCTTTCTAGTCGTGAGCATTAAGCCCAGTGCCTCACATGCGAGAAGAAGCACTTTCCCACAGTGCTATAGCACCAGGCCTCTTTTTCATTTTTGGCTCTTGCTGAAACAAGGTCCCACTGTCTTCCTCATGCTAGCCTTCAGCTTTCGACTCTCCTGCTTAAGCTTCTGCAGTGACTGAGAAGACAAACCCAGCTTCCTCTGCCCTCTTCTCTACTGTTAAACTGGAAAGGATTCTTGAAGTTCAACCCCAACAGGGCTGACTACACCCCCTGGGATGGAGGATGGAAGTGGGGTGGAATGCAGTCCGCGTGCAGAGATGAGGTCTCGGGGCCTAACGTTGCAAGGAGAAGCACGTGTTGGAACTGGCTTGATGGTCTCATTAGTATAAAATAGCTGGAGAACCACTTGGCCTCTGGATGTTCTGGTACTTGGGGCTTTTAACTCTGTACTTTGCAGCTTTGGGAAGCTGATCTGTGCTAGAAGGTCCAAGTTAAGCTTTTGAAATAATACACCTCTAGACTGTTTGCTCTGCAGTTGACTAATTATCTGCAGAATTTTGACAGTTCCCCCTGCCTGCTCCCTGGCGCAGTGGACACCCACTGCTACCTCAAACTTGGCGAGGTATGGAGTCACTTCTTTAAGTCCTTCTACAAGCGCAGCGGGAAGATACCTTGAGTTGCTGAAACCAAGGTTCCAAGCAATGAAAGGATTATTCCATTCCATGTACACTTGGGATGCTCTAGCCTCGGGATGGTTTAATAGTACCTGCATACTAACTGGAAAGAAAGCCAGCCAGCCACCCTGCCACCACTCACCTTTCTGTGTGTCTGAATTCTAACTAGTGTATGTGGTCTATTAGGGAAAAGGCAGCTTCCAGCCGCAAGGACACTGTGCAGTAGAAGAAGCCTTGCAGCCCAGTTTAGCCCAGCTCAGCCCAGCTCAGTCTAGTTCAGCCCAGCTCAGTACAGCTCAGCCCAGTACAACTCAGCCTAGCACAGCACAGCCCAGCACAGCACAGCACAGCCCAGCACAGCCCAGTTTAGCACAGCTCAGCCCAGTTTAGCCTAGCTCAGCCCAGCTCAGCCCAACTTCACACTAGGACTGTTTGTGTTAAGTGCTTGAGCACCCACTCACTCAATCCTTAAGTTATGGGAAAAGTAGTCTCTCAACAATTAGTAATATATTCACCTGCAGTCAGGTCCATGGCAGTTCATTTACATAATTAGTCCAGAAAACAGTCTTTAAACTCAGATTAAACCGTGCTTTCGTGTTCCTCTCCTGAGCATCTCAGTACAGTAGTTACAGGATAGCTTCACTCACCAACTGTGACCCATTATTCTTGCAGTTAGCGGGGAGCTCAGGGTGTGTGAGTTTCAGACTTTAATTTTCAAGCAAGAATAAATAGACCATTATGCTCCCTTTGCTAAACTAAATATGAAAAAGTCTTTTTTGAGTTTTCTCGTTGATGACAAGGAAATTTCAGGAAAACACTGCTGTTTCCTTCCTGGGTCCATGCGGAGCTCACAGCTTTCTTGTGTTTCCTGCATTAAATTTTTATCGTGTGCATGAAAATCAATATTCCAGATACATGCACAAGTGCACACATTAAAATGAACATGGCTTCATTTATTTCCATGATTAGACATTCAAATAAAAGTGCTTGGGTGTCTGTTTTCATATTCATAGGTCGGGATCTGTACATCAGAGGTATTTGTATAAGTGACACTTTTATTACATTCATTTCATTTGCAATATGATAGTGGATCATAAATATGTTACTTTCATGCCACCAGATCTGATTTGTAGCGCTTTGCCCCTCACGGGTAGAATGCCTGATATTTATGAAGCACCTTTACTCCAAGAAGCACTTTGCAAACATCGGGCCAGGTCCTATCACAAGTGCATCAATCACACTCCCACCCTTACATCACCCTCCTGGCCACTGCCGGAGGGGCAGGCCGTGATTCCTCTGCAGACCACTAGGTGACAGCAAGGTTGTGAATTTTGGGAAGCAACAGCTCAAATGAGCTCTGCCTGGCCACATACATGCCCCCCAAAGGGATGGAAGCCCATATTTAGTCACCCATTCTCCATGCCACTCACAGGACAGTCCCCGAAAGCCCACTTGGGTCAAACTTTGGGAATACGGAGGAAGTAGAGTGAAAGCCTTTCCTTCTTGTGTTCCTCAGAGCAACAGGGCACGGAGTAGGCTCTGATGCAAGCTGACATGTATGCCCGCTGTCTTCTCCAGAAGGACAAAGCAGCTTGTCAAACCCCAGGGCCATCGTGGATAGGTGGCTGCATGCGACAGCCAGGGGCTTTGGGGGAGAGATAAGTTTGAGGCCACAGGCAGAAGGATCTTGGGCTCAATGGCCATTGCTCTCACTCGCCTGCCTGCAGACACAGTAAGGACTTTCACACAGCACTGAGCTTGCCGAGCTCTCCGTGGCGTCCTTCACAGGGATTTATTAGCATTGTGTGTGACAGGTGTCACACAGCACAGTCTACATGACATTCAGAACCAGCCAAGTTACCTGCCAGACACAGGGCCACCCCAGGATGGCCATCCTTCCTATTCATTTACATTGCAGGGAGGAGTGGAGGTTACTGTCATGTTACAACAAGCAGTCCAAGTTCAGGTTATAATACACATATAGCACACAGTGCCACTATCCCAGGAGGTTTCAATTCTCTCGGATCTGGAACAGCTCCATTCAGAGGTAGAGACTTTGAGAGCAGAGCACATCACTTTCTGGGAAAAACTACTAGAGAGAAGGCCCTGGGCCGGCTTGATCTTTTGGAGTCGCTCCCTTCCTCTGATTTTCTGTATATTCCACTTAAATCTTCCTCTACTACCTACAGAGAGGGGTTTCTGAGCCTTAGAGACAGAAGCTCCTGTGGGGTTTTATGACCTGTGATTCCTGGGCTTCCACCCTGGTGGCCCCTCATTGGAACTGATCTGCTGTGTGTTTGAGGATCCAAGGTGAAATTTGGCCTCTGCCTCTGGTCAGAGGTGTTTAGAGACTTGTGGCCTTGGAACTGTCCTGAGAAACTCTCCAAAAGGCATCAAGTGTGTGGCATGTGTCATGTGAAATGTGCTATGTTCATGGAGTTACTGTTCCTGCACCACTGTGGCATCAAGACACCTTCTGTTCTTCAAGGAGAAATCCTCTGAGCCTCCTTCCCCCAATCTAAACCCTTCGCAGCCATTGCTGTCTGACTGTGGCTATTGCATGCACATGGGGAGGTATGTTACAAGGTCTTCAGTGACTGGCTTCTTCCCATAGCACAGTTTCTGAATTCATCCACAATGTAGCCTGCATCCGTATGTCCTTCTCTTGACAGCAAGCAATAGTCCACTGTTTGATGAACCCTTTGGTTTATGTGCCACCCACAGATGAGCATGTGGACTGTTCCTCACGGGGGCAGGTGGTGGCAGGAGTGGTGAGCCTCACACGTGCATTTTTTGTATGTGTTGCTGTTAGGTTAGCTCTGAGGTATGTGACAGAGCAGGAGGTCCTGGGCTATACGGTAATTCTGAGAAATACTGGGCCTTCCTCAGAGATGGTTGGAAAAGACTTGTTGCTTAGGTTTTACCTCTGTGTTGGCAAAGCAGAGGTCAAAGGAGGGGTCTGTCTAGTACAAGAGCCCAAGTCATCTATGCACAAGCCTTTGGGATACAGTATCCTCTCCCTGGCAGAACGCCATCCCTTGGGAGAGCCTAGAAACTAGGCCACTGTGCTTCCCA
>JADRCD010210148.1:0-11783 GCA_019843815.1 Montemys delectorum | reverse complement strand
GGACCTCCACATCAAACCACATACATTGAAACTAATAGAAAGTAAAGCGGGGAAGAACCTCGAGCAAATAGGCACAGGGGAAAATTTCCTGAAGAGAACCCCAATAGCTTCTGCTATAAGATCAAGAATTGACAAATGGGACCTCATAAAGTTGCAAAGCTTCTGTAAGGCAAAAGACACTGTCAATAGGACAAAACGGCAACCAACAAATTGGGAAAAGATCTTTACCAACCCTATATCTGATAGAGGTCTAATATCCAATGTATACAAAGAACTCAAGAAGTCAGTCTCCAGAGAACCGAATAACCCTATTAAAAAATGAGGCATAGAGCTAAACAAAGAATTCTCTACTGATGAACACCAAATGGCTGAGAAACTTTATACTCTTATAGGTTGCTGGCAGGAGGCACAGGACTACGATGTGGCCAGAGACAGTAGTCTTGAGAGTGCAGTGCAGACACAGCCAGTGTACAAGACCAGAGTATGACTGCCTAGGGGTCCCCCTACCCTTTGGCCAAACAGAACCCTTCCATAAGCCTTGGCCACATTTGGCTTGGGTGACAGTACTGCCAGCAGACTGGCACATGACGCAAGTACTCTAAGACCTGAAAAATGGTATTCTTACTAGGAACAGATCTGCCCTTGAAGGAAATGCCTCGCTTCAGGCAGGTATTAACATTTGGGGTGGGGGGTGAGGGTGGAGTTGTCACTCTGAGGTATCTGTGTGTGATGTCATGTCTCTCCAGTGGCCATAGATCCTGAGATAGTGAGGTTACACATGCTGGTGGACATCAACTCCAAGTTTCCAGCCCACTGTGTTCATGGATCCAGCATGACTGGATAGCTTTCCTCAGCCATCATCCAGTACACCACTATGTATTCTCTCCTTCTTTGAAGGGGCACCAGTGGGAAGACTGGGTACTCACTCTGCCAGCTGCCCACTCTTGGCAGGCCTGTGGTAGGCTTCTGTAACTGAAGACCTTGTAGCAAGAAGCAGGGAAGGTGGTCTGGATGCTCAGACTCTGAGTCCATTCATGTTGGGCACAGGCCAAGCCATACATCTCCCAAAGGGTAAGAGAGGTGCTAGTAAAGGTGGAGAAGGCCTCACCTGCTATGCTAACATAGCCCCCAAGATGATAAATCAAGTCAGTCACCTGAAAAATTTTTGGGAAACCAGGAGGTGGGAAGATGTCCTGTACAGGTACCCACAATTAGGCTTGTGCCTTGGTTTCCAGTGATATACTGCCATCCCTCCCCTGGTACTTGAAATCTACTTGACACAGACCAGCATAGTACTGTCCTGTTCCATATTGCCTTTCAATTCTCAAGAATGGATATTCTAGGCAAGTGCTCTAGCACTGAGTTGCACCCCAGTCCTTAGAGCTTTCTGCCTTAAGACATGTAGTGAGGTGAACCATCTTGGGCTCCACAAGGAGGATGGGACTAGGTCACTCCTTCAGCACCACAGCTAGAGGCAGGCTGCCCAGGGGCTAAAGTGGATATGAGGCAGCAGGAGCTGGTGAGCTTCAGGGCAGACATTCTAGATGCTTTGACTGGGAGACAGGCAACTACTCGCCACCTCAGTAGCTCAGGTCCTGGTCTCTGTGTGACCAACATTCTTTCCACTTGGGGAGCTTATCATATGTTGGAAGCAGGGTAGTGACCTCCTGCTTTAGTGCAGAGCCTCAGATTCCATGCCAAGCCCATCCCCCAGGTGGCTGACCTGTATACCACCCTAGATGCCACTCAAAGGCAGTGACTAGAGAGAAAAGAAACTGAGACTGTAGCCACATTAGATGTAACACCTTTTGCATAATGCTTTATTTCATTTTTCAACAATATTGGGTCAGAAACACAGAGCAATGAGGGTATCTCTTTATCTCTAGGACCAGTTTATACTGTTATACTTTTATCTTTAACCTTGAGAGCTCCCCAGTACTCAAGGCCCTGGCTGCAGGCAGCTGGAGCTGCTTACCAGACTGACCATGGTTCACAGAAAGGGAGCCACAAACTTTGGCTATGGCTAGGAGTGCTCTCCCCAGGACCTCTTGCAGGAAGGACCTTATTTATTTAACCCATCAGGGACCAGACTAGGGAAAAGAGGAGACCAAATAGATACCATTTGTTCAGAGTTTACAGAGGACGGACCTGGTCATTCCCTCAGATGATAGCAGTCTTTTCCCCAGCACTTTTCTTTGTAACATAATTCACAGCCACAGAGTCTGCAAATGCTGGCAGCTGGCTGGCTCAAGAAACAGAGTGAAAAGGGGCAGCTGGTGAACCAGGATGGCTTGGGAAAGGGCCCCTCCCCTGAAGCCCGGTGTTCTAACCAGGGTCTATGGCCTTCACTGCCCATTACCCCTCATGAACACCCAAACACTGGGGAGAGCCCTAGTCCTCACTAGAGTTGTCAAACTCTTCCCAGTCAGACACACTCATCACCTCAGATGCAAAGTCTGCATCTGCCTGGCTACGGTTGGGGGTCCCTCGGGGTTGCTCACAGAGCAGGGAGCGGGGCAGGGTGAGCACACAGGCTGCCAGGCCTGAGATGGAATTGTTCAGCTGGGGTCCCTCTTCCCAGCAGTCTTTCTCGATGTCGTAGATGTGCACGTAGCCTGTGCGGCTGCCTCGGTTGTGAGAGCGGCCACCCAGCACATATATCCTGTTGTCTAGCACAGCAATGCCAGGCTCACCATGCCCAGCTGGGAGTGGGCAGACCAATGACCACTGACGAGATGTACAACTGTAGCAAGCCACCTGCAAAGTCAAGACCAGGGTCAACCCAGGCAGCTTCTGGGACAGGTTGCCAGCCCACCCCAGGTCACTCGTGTCCATGGTCAAGTGTAAAGCAGGCCCACTGGAGGATGCTCACCTAGATGACACTGTCTGTCTAGCCTCCCTAGCCTTTAGCTCCAGTCTTTCGACTGGACCGTGGACCCCACCTAACATCTCCTCCTCCTTCACAGCACCCTTACCCATACTCATGAGGAGTGTGTGGAGCAGTGACTTGCTGACCACCAAACTTCTTTTCATACATAGCCAAAGCAGTAAACAAAGACTTGAGAAAAAAAATGCTCAGCTTATTACTAATCCAAGAAGTGTAACACCAAAATGTTCCCTGTTAACCAGAGACCATGGCGGGAAGGAGCTCATAAAACCTAGTGCTGGTGAAGGTGTGGCAAAGCTGTGCGTATGTCTCACATGCCAGAAAAGTAAGTAAGTATGTAGTAAGTAAGAGACATTTAAACCTCTTCTTCCAGCCTGGTAGTGGTGACACATGCCACCCCACCTAGCACTTGGGAGACAGAGGCAGATCTCCATGAGTTCAGGGCCATCTTGGTCTACAGAATGAGTTCCAGGACAGCCAAGGCTGCACACACAGAGAAACCCTGTCTCAAAAAACCAAAAGCCAAATAAAAACTGACAGGCAGAAGCAGGTGGCTGGCTCCCTGTGAGCTCAAGGCTAGCCTGGTCTTCTACTTGCTCCCAAGTACTGAGACTGTAGGTTTGGGTAACAATGCTCAAAATCTTATATGCTTCATTAAGCAATCAAATTGAGGTTCTAGCTATAATAGACAAAATAATACTCCTTACCCTAGAATGTGTTGTGTTACATGGCAAACCTGACTTTACATATGGAATTAAGAGTTGTAGGTATATTTTGAGGTGTATTTTCTGGGTAGACCCACTCCATAGTTTTGGTTTGGAGACAGATCTAGATACATAAAACACTGGCTGGCCTAAAACTCTGAAGACCAGGTTGGCTTCGAACTTACAGAGAGCTACTTGGCTCTGCTCTGAGCACAGGAGTGAGCAACTGTGGCCAGTCAACACACAGTTCTGATTTGGGAAGGTTTCACTTACAGTTTTTTAGCATTTACATTGATGTAAGTTTTGATAGATATCATGGTCTTGAGTTTGGACTTGGCCTTTTCATCAGTTAGTCAACTCAATACAATTCTTGTATGATACTGGGCAGGGAAGGTAAGCTGTAGCTCTTGTCAGCTACTCCATCTTGAGAGTTCCTACAGCACTCCAAGTTGCTAAGTGATAGCAGTCGTTGGGTCAAAAGTGGCTAAATGCATTTGTATGTGTGTGAAGGTCAAAGGTCAATACCATATGATGTCCCTCAGGAATTACATTTTTTTTTTTTTTTTTTTTTTGAGACAGGATCTCTCACTGAGACCTGGGCTCAGTATTTGGGTTAGGCTAGCCTGAAAACCCCAGGTACCAGCCTATCTTCAAGTCCAAGTACTGCAGTTACAAGCAACCATCACTGCGCAGTTTTTTATGTGTGTTGTAGAGGAATCAAACTCTGGTCCTCATGTTTATATAAAAAGCATTTTACGGACTTAGCTATGTCCATGCTTTGTTAGGTTCTACAATGTAGGCTTATAAGTTGCCTTTTTGATGCTAACATAAAAAGTAAAGGCACAAGGGAGACTTCTATGGAGGGCATACATCTGCATCATATGAAATGTGCAAAGGACATGCATAGTGGTGAAGCTATGCGTGCATGGAACCAGAGCGGACAAGGGAACTCTTTGGACTTCTGCTCAATTCTAAAGTAGGTGGCCTGGGCCCAGCTCACCTGGTGTACATCCCTCCTGTAGCCAGCATCATTGTTGCTGCCTCCAATCACAAACAGCTTGTCAAGGAGGGCAGCCATGCCATGCCAGGCCCGTCGCACAGGCCCATCAGCCAGAGTATGCCACGTGTTGCTTCCTGGGTCGTAGCAGTGTGTCTCTTTCAGGTAGTCCTCTCCTCTGCGACCACAGGTAATGTACATCTTCCCCTGCAGCGTGGTGCCTGCATGGGCATATACCTGTTTGGAGCCACCAAGAGAGCCAGGAAAGGTAAGGAATGGGCAAGAAGGCAGTGAGGAAGGTAGTTAGGCAGTCTCTACTGAGGTTGCCACTACCCCTCTGTACCTGCCTGACAACACAGCACACAAGATTTCACCACGCTGATGTGCCATCATGTATGTACTGGAGAATGCATGGGATTCTATCTGAATATACTGCCCTACTTGTTGACTCCTCTTTCTAACAGGGTATGTTATCTACAGATCCAGACACAAAATGTAATCTTTGTGTTTCTTTGCCTCTAAAGGAAACATCTGGAAGGGGAACAAGAAAGTGAAGGCTCACTTTCCAAGTTGCCAGAGAAGGACACCAGCAAGACCTGTCCTTGGTGGCTTCAATTTTTTACCAGCTAAGCTATCTGTCTGCAGATAGTTCCCACACATAGGAATAGGCTGTAGGGAAGAAAAGACTGAAACAAGGCATCAAATATGATGGGCTCTCCATATCTATGGATTCATGTCTTCTAGATTCAACCAAAACAAGGATAAGAAATATTCAAATCAATATACTGGATCTGTACTGACTGTGTGCAGAGGTTCAGTCTTCTGTTTACGTAATGTGTATATTGTACCATGCATTATAATACAGGGTGATCAAACACACGGGCTTGCAATGAAGACGCATGTTCTACCACTGAGGTCAGCATTCTTCTTACTACTTCTGTTGTTGTTGTTGTTGTTGTTGTTGTTTTTGGAGACAGTCTCCTGAATCCCAGGTTGGTCTAGAATCTGCTATGTAGCCAAGAATGGTCCACCCAATACTAGGCACATTACAGCACATTACAGGTGTGTGTGTGTGTGTGTGTGTGTGCGCGCGCGCGCGTGTGTATGTGACAGACACCAGAGTTATTTGATGCTGAGGGCTTCATGGGTGTTAGCCAAGCACTCTACCAACTGACCTACATTCCCAGTCCCTCCCTCCCTTTCTTTCATTTATTCTTCTCTCATATATCACATCCTAATCCTAATCCCTCCTCTTCACTCAGCTCCCACCCACTTTTGGTTTTTGAGATTTTTGAGACAGCCTCGCTGTGTAGTTCTGGATGTCTTGAAATACACAGAGAGTGAGTCCTGGCTCTGCTGGGATTAATGGCGTGCAGCACCATACCAGCCACCCCTACTTGTTTACTTTCAGAAAAGGTCTGGCTTCATATTCCTTAGCCTGGGCTGGCCTTGAACTTTTTATTTTCCTGTCTCTGCCTCCCAAGTAGCTGGGATTACATTTGTGCCAGAGTAGGATTGGATGTATAGGTTTTACACAAATACTGTTAAAGATTTCACTATCCTTCAGGGTGGGGAGGGCATCCTAAAACTAACCTAGTTTGGATCACAAAGGGCAACTATACAAAGAACACTCCCTCTTCACTGATAGTGTATATGATAAGGCTGCAATGCTGAAGGATTTTCTGCCCCTACTTTGGCAGCTGCATCCCTGTGGGCCACCCATCTAACCATATGTGCACTCACAGGTCCCTCTAAGTCTTACATCCAATGGCCAAAAGAAGGCTCTGATTGTGTGAGAAGGGAGCTCTGTATGATGCTGGAGACTCCATGGTAGTGCCACAGGACTGGTTACAAAAGGAGCTGGAGAAGCGCACACACAGCAGCAGCAGAGCAGGCAGAGTCTGCATCCTCTCCTATCATGGGTAGCAGTCTGCAGAGGTTAATTTTCCTTTCCAATTAATAATTTTGAGATTAGAGGATCCCCTGCTTCCTTCCAGAAGCTTCTCTAAATAGTGAAGGTTTGCATAACTGCACTATATCATCCTACAACAGGATGAAACGGATGCCATCCCACAACACTCCTGTCAGCACTAGCACCCTCCAGGTCAAACCCAGAGGGTCCTCATGTATATATGCTGACAGTAATATCCATTATGAGGACTCACTAAAACCAGAAACTCCAGAGAAAGTCATTCCTTAAAGGAGACCTCTCCACCCACAGTCACAACTTCTGCAATGAGTAGCTGAAGCCTAAGAGGTTTATTCTCCAACAGCTCGTCTGTATCTTGTCTTTATCATCCTGTGTGTGTATGTAGAAGTAAATTCTGTCTTACTCTGAGATCCAGGGATAAAACTTAGGTTGTCAGCATCCACTGAGTAAACTCACCAGCCCTAGACTTCTGTCTTTTTGTTTTGTTTTGTTTTTTGGTTTTTGTTTTTGTTTTGAGACAGGGTTTCTCTGTGTAGTCCTGGCTGTCCTGGAACTTACTCTGTAGACCAGGCTGGTCTTCAACTCAGAGATCCTCTGCCTTCCAAGTGCTAGGTATTAAAAAGAGTGCACCACCACTGCCTGGCTTTGGACTTCTGTCTTTAAAAAGACTTCCCCTGCTCATTTTGGATACCTGCCTATGGTCCAACACAGCACAACTTGGTGACAGCAGGGAGTCCAGGGGTATCTTTGTTGTTTCTGAATAAACAAACACTTGGCTTTGGAGAATTTACCTCTCTGTTTACTTTAAGTGGACAATAATCACAACCACTTCTCTCCCGGCCCAAACTTCTGAACAACCACCAATCTCTTCTCTGTTTCTACAACAGTCTTTTCCCCAATACTTGTCTTGCTTCTTCAATACTATGGCTCATGTGGTTTGCATCTATTTTCTACTCAGTAACTTCCTTCATAAATTTCTTTCTTAAAAAACTGGGGGTGGGGCTTGTGAGCTGGCTCTATTCCTAAAAGCATGTGCTACCCACCCCTAGGATCCACATGGTGAAATGAGAGAATTCCTTAAGTTGTCCTCTGACATTGACAGGTACTGCTGCTACACAAACAAACAAACAAACGTACTTTTAACAAAGAGGTCTTTTGCCAGCAAGAGTTTCTGATTTTGAAACAATCCAATTTATTGGTTTTTCTTTTTCATGTCTGATGTGTTTGACATCAAGTCTAAAAACTTACCTAGTCTGTATCCTGATCATTTTCTTCTGCTTTTATTTTGTTTTGTCTTTTTGGTTAAGATAGAGCTTTGCTATGTAGTCCTGGAAGTCACCATGTAGACCAAGCTGACCTAAAATCTGCTGTGGCCTCCTGCATTCTCCTAGTGCTGAGATTGCAGGCACGTGTCAGCACATCAGGCGCCTGTTAGGCTCACTTTTCTAACAGGTCTAGTTTTCCATTCCGGGCTGTAGACCACTTTGAGAGGCCTTCAAACCATTCTTAGCCCTTCATTTCCTCTACCTTCACAGGCCTGGCCCCACCCACACTAACACAGATCTCTCGCAGCCCTCCTTATTCCTTTTCAGGCTCTTTGGCCTTTCAGCTCTTCAAAGGGGTCTTCAAGTTTGTCCCTCTCAAAAGAGACTAACCCCCTGGGATGTTCTTTGTCCAGTGAAAATGGCTATTTTTTCAGGCCTTGCTCTGACCCTTACTCCAATAGACAGTCCCCAAATAATACATCTCCACTTAATCCTTCAAGAGTCCTGATCCATCCAGAACGTTTCAGCTTTCATTTCCTTCATCTACTTATTGGAACTGTAACTAATTAGAACTGTAACTAATTAGTGTTTTCTGGGTGATTAATTAGTCACTGAAGCCTACCTGGTGAAGGGCAGTTTGTCATTTGTCACCATTTCATGGTGACATGGTAATCATTAATCTCCATGTACACAGTAGCTGGTAATAGTGGAGGCAATGACCACATGCATGAAGGAAGGAAGGTAACTACTAGCTGCCATAGTAAGTTGAGTGAGGTTCAAGACTGCTCCTCTGTGGCCAAGAAGAAGAACTGCAGCTTTGTCCACAGCCTCAGACAAAGAGTCAAGCTTGCCCTTCCCTCATGAACCTTTCTCAAACTCCTGGAATAGAATCTATCTGCTCTCAAGAGATCTCAGATATTTTCCATGCAAAATCTGTTCCTTTTTCCAGAACTAGGGCAGAGCATCTTTCCTGCAAAGAAGCTAAGGAACAAGGCTTTGACATGGCTAGGGGTGCCAGGCAGTGGTGGTGCACGCCTTTAATCCCAGCACTTGGGAGGCAGAGGCAGGTGGATTTCTGAGTTCTAGGCCAGCCTGGTCTACAGAGTGAGTTCCAGGACAGCCAGGGCTACACAGAGAAACCCTGTCTCAAAAAACCAAAAAAAAAAATAAATAAAATAAAATAAAATAAAAAAAAGACATGGCTAGGGGCCTGTAGAATGGATGACAAGATCACATATGCTGTCTGTGACTTGTGCAGAAGATCCCAATCCCAATCCACTGAGGTCAGTTTTAATATCCAAGGGTTTGAGGAAGAGTGAGAGAGGAAAAAAATAATGGCAGGTAGCAGAAAAACTCCCAAGGCCAGAGCTCCTGCCCAGGCCCCTGACAAGGGCAGAGTTTGTATGCATGCCCACTCCACCATCCTGATTGTGGAAGGCTTGGGGACCTCTAAGGTGTCAGCCTGGAGCAAGCACATCAAACAGCCCCACACACCTTCCCGTTGAGGCTGAGGCTGAGGCTTCAAAGCTGATGCCAACAACACCTACATCTTGCCATGAATCCCACAGGGCAAGTGGTTTGGGGCTAGGCCAAAGTACGTCAGAACCACAAAAAGAATAAGAAGCACTTCCATAAAGCATTACCCTTTACATAATGTACATAATTTTAAACATCTCTGAACTGGACTAACTCAAGGTACTATGCTATATGTACATGATTATTATTGTCCTTAATAAAAGTAGAACTTCCAAAGTATGTTGTGGCCTCTGGAAGGCCTAAGGCTGTTTTTCTGTAGGAGGGGAGTCTGTGTAAACACCTGTGAATCAGGCTACTCTTCAGTCTCTCAGAGTCCCTCTATTTTGACATATTTGGAAATCTTCCAGCTGTGTCAGCAAGAGTAGATAAGAGAAAAATTTCCATCTATACAGAAGTATAGAGACAAAGTGAGTAGCAGTCTCCACACAGAGAACTCCCAAGGGGCACTGGTCTGAAGAATGAGTCTGAATGCTTAATGCAAGGCCTCCTGATAGGCCCACTAACATACCCCCATACAGAATCCTGGGATAGAAAAAGCCTTCACTTGCTAAGCTTAATTTCCCTGACCCAGAACCTGAACCAGCCTTGACACCTGGGCCTCTGAATATGGTCCATAGAAGGAAACTGGGAAGGCTCCTGTGGGAGGGCCTCCTTACCTCCTTCTTGAGTGGGGCCACATAGTCCCAGGAGTTGGTGGCAGGGTCATAGCGCTCCACAGCACTCAGGTCATTGTGGTAGTCACGGCCTGCCACAGCGTAGATGTACTTGCCCACTACACATACACACAGGTCTGCATGTTCCTGTTGCAAGGACTGGATCTGGAACCATCGATTGTGCCTTGGGTCATACCTTTGGAGGACATAAGGACAGTATGTAACTGACTAGGAAAGCTATGTCCCCATTTCTTTGCTGCAGCCTGGTCTGAACATCTTCTATCCTGGTTGTTAGAACTTGCTGGCCCAGAGCCATGACTGTAGATTCATGGAACACAGTATACTCACAAGGTAGCCTGGAAATGTAGCCAAGAATCTCCCTTTCAGGTACAGCCTCTCTAGGGTTTGTATCTACCCAAATGTCTGCCACAGGCTGCCCACAGGTGTTGCTATGGCCACCTTCCTCTCACCTGTGTATAGGAAGGCCAAAATTACAGTATCTCATCCCAGCCTCCCCAACACTGTATCATGTGAAGTCTTCAAAGGTCACCCTGTGCACCATCACATCCTTGTTCTTACTGATAGTAATAGGTTCCCCTAAGACCTCTCATACATCTGAAATAACTAAACTGTTTCCTGACTGATGACTTTCCTGACTTCCTCAGCTAGGGAAGTTGTCTCCACCCCATCCCCTCAGGGTATCCTTGCCAAAGTAGACATGTCAACTCTCACCTTGAACTCTGGTCACCAGAAATCAGGATCCTGAGATTCCAGGGATCCCACTAAAGGAAATACAACCCACGAAAGGAAAAATATAAGGCTGACTATATGAAGCCAGAGGACTCTGCAGGACCGGAAGGCTGCTAGGTTGAGGCTAAGCTGGGAGTAATCACAATGAACAGTCCAGGCAAGAGGAACATGGGAAAGAGAAGAGAATGAGGCAGAAATGGAGAAACATTCACCTTGTTAATCCCTTGCTGAGAGTGGAACTTTCAAGCACTGTTACTATAGCTTACTTTTCTGATATCAGGCCACATTATATCACTCACTGAGAAAATACAGTATCCCCAAGACACGAATTTGTTTCCCTGACACAACTGTTAAAAAAAAAAAAAAAAAAAAAAAAACTAACCCTCAAGTAACAAGAATCATCTAGCCTTGCACAAAGCCAGTCCTGTCATTGCTGTCCAACCTCATTCAGCCCAGGATGTCCTTCCCTCCCTTTTTCCATGTCTCTTATCCACTGAATAATTCTTACCTAGGTACTCTCAGCTACCCAGCATACCAACTGTCACCTATTAGCCTCTATTGTATTTTAGATCAATGTGGTTGTTCACTTAACTATCCTCAATAGAGTCCTGCATTTCCCCATGTACTGTACTTCTGTTCCTAGCAAAACCTACCAGCAAAATCCACACATTCTTATATTCTGATGCCCAAACATCTGAGCCCACATGTGACTCCCTCTATAACATAAGACCATCCTCATTCTTTTTTCCTTTGCCACTCTAGGGACTGAGACAATGGCCATTGGATGCTAGGCAACTGTTCTACTAACAAGTTACATTCCCAACCCTCCTTTTACCTTAAAATTTAAAAACATATTTAGTTATGTATTCATGTATGAGTGTTCTATTTGCATATATGTCTGCATGACAGAGAAAATCATGAGACAGAAGATGGCATCAGATCCCATTATAGAAGATTGTGAGCCAATATACGGGTGCTGGGAAGCAAACCTGGGCCCTTTGGAAGAGCAATAAATTCTCTACCTTTCCATCTAGTCCTACCTTTCCAAAACTTTGAAATAG
>JADRCD010210147.1:15275-49022 GCA_019843815.1 Montemys delectorum | reverse complement strand
TCTCTGAGTCTGTTTGTGTCTCTGCATCACTGGAAGTTCAGCTGGCATTTCCTGCCCCAGCCCTGACTACTAGCTCTTATGCAAAAAGCCATATTTCTACTCAACCAGTTGGCTGGAGATGACCAGGTCTGCTTTGTTATGTAAAATATACACCTGAGTCCACTGTCTCAGGGTCTGAAACCAAACAGGGACTGTCTTAGGGTTTCTATGGCTGTGATAAAACACCACAACCAAAAGCAACTTGAGGAGGAATGGGCTTATTATTTCATTTTACAGCTTAACTGGGGGAAGTCAGGGCAGAAACTCAAGGCAGGAACCTGGTAGCAGGTATTGAAGCAGAAGCCGTGGGGAGTGCTGTATACTGGCTTTCTCCTCATGCATTGGTCAGCCTGCTTTCTTAGAGAACCTAGACTACCAGGATGACACTGTCCATCGTGAGCTGAGCCCTCCCACATCAACTGTCAGTCAAGAAAATCTAACACTGTGGGCTTGTTCACAGACTAAGCTGTGTGTTCCCAGACCAAGCTATGGTGTATTTTCGTTTGAGTTTCCCATTCTGGTTTTTGTCGAGTTGACATAAAAGTAGGCAGTACAGGGAGGAATGATCTTATTTCACCTCACAGTTCCTGGTTACAGCCCACTATGGGGGAAGTCACAGCAACAGGAGCTGAGTGGGCATCAGTTCAAACGCACCATCACACAATGTTTCTTTGTTTCCCTTATAATTGTAGTAATTCAAGATATGGGTTATATGGAGAGGCAAAAGACCTAGAATGTTCAAGAGAATACTGAATAACGATTCCATTGGACTGACAGAAGGCAGTGTTCTTAGTCTCAGCTAAAATGGCAGAACTATATGGGAACTCATAATGAACACACATCTGGAGCTCTGCTTTAGAGGTCTTGAGTCAGTACCCCTGGGAGCTGGTACCAGCAATGGATTTCATGCTGGGTGGATTCTTCTATGTGCCCGGGTCTCATATCCACCGACCTGAACAGAAGGCTACCTCGGGGTCACAGGGGTGGCTGCCATAGACAAGAAGAAAGGCTATCTTTCCTTATTAACTAAGGGTCCTGGCAGGTTGCAGGCCTCTGGTCTGGATATCCAAAGCAGATGTCTGCTGGTGTCCAAGAACAAAATGTCCTATGGCAATGCGAAACCAAAACTTCATTCCCCTTGTAAGCAGGGGTCCTGCGGGGTGAACTTCATTCTGACTCGGTTGGGCACGGGGACCCTGAGAGGCCTGATGCTTACGACAGTAGAGAATCTGACCAAATATGGCCATGCCTTATCATCAGCTTCTTAGTTGATAAAATGTGAGGCACATGCCTAACGCTGTAAGCGCCGCATGGAAAGGCTCTGTTCAGCTTTCCAGTGGAAAGAGTCAACTCTCAGAGACGCTTCCTCCCCGAGCGAGAAGAGAGGAGCCCTGAGAACACGGTACCCCTTTCTGTGGTGCATCTCCAGTGACCTACGTCCCCCCAAATAAGCCCTGCCCTCTAGTTCCCACCCACCACGTCCCAATAACAAACCCATCAAATTACGAACCGGTCCATGGATTAATTCACTGAGTAGGCCCAGGCCTCGTTTCAATCACTTCCCAAAGTCCGTCAGTTGGCAATGAAGTCTCTAACGCATGAGTGTCTAGGGTTGGGGTCACCTCACATGTAGACTATGCAGGAGTTGTGAGCACAGACGCGCTATTGAGCTGTGAAATCCAACAGCGAAAAGAAGTGGTGTGATCCCGGAAGAAGCTAAACACAGGGCTATGTTGTCACCGCCAAATGTGATGTTTTTCCCGGAAGCCAGCTACCTGGCTGACTACCAGACAAATGTAGTAAAAAACAAACGACATGGCCTACCCACAGGTGACCTCAGAGGGGAGCCAGAGGCCTGGAGTGTTCCGGGCAGAGATGGCACACAGCCCCGAAGTTTCACATGTGCGCAACTGGGACAAGGACAGTGCCCCAGGCACATACGTTGGAATGACGCTAGCATCCGAATACATGTGTACGTAGGAATGACACTAATGAATTTTGTTATTTTGAAAGAGCCACTCAGCTGTTGAGCTGACCTCCAATAAACAGCCATCACAGTCTGAAACCTTGTACAAACCCATCTCTTTGGCACTACAGTTACAGCTGGAGCTGACATATTCCACCCACCCCACCCCACCCCCCAGAATGCAGTGATTTATGCAGTAAGAAAGCGACTGGCTGCAGGGCATTGGCTACAGGGTAGCGGAGAGATTTTCTTCTGCGAGACTTTCGGTCATGGCCTCTCCTGACCCTTCACCCCTATAATGGGAATTTGCTACTTGGGAGAACAACAGGATAAAGGGCTTTGTTCAGTCAAATGTCGGAATTAATAACCTCTCCAAGCATCCTGGTTTACATGGTACATTTGAGGATGGCGTGGAGATGGGGATTTTCTTTTTCTTTTTTCCTTTTTTTGTTTGTTTGGTTTTTTGGTTTGTTTTTTGTTTTTTGTTTTTGTTTGTTCGTTTGTTTGTTTTTCCCTGAGACAGGGTTTCTCTGTATGGTCCTGGCTGTTTTCAAGCATAGCTGCATCTTTTTTGGGATTGCTGAAGAAGAAGAGAGTCATATCTAAATTGATGCTAAGACTCCTCTGGGGGAGCTGATGCCAGGTGAAGTTAATTCTAAGCTGACCCAGAGAACCTGACAATCAAGGCTCTTAAGCGTCTCTATTCGACTTTACTGGTCCAACGAAACGGATTCTCACAAACATACCACTCTTACCTTACCAAAGATTTGGTAAGAAGATGACAAGCTGTCCTTACCTGGATTTGCCAAACAAATCTGGTAATTAATTGAAAAGGAATGAGCACGAAATATATCATGGGGCAGATAGGGCCAAATGGAGCCCATAGGGCAGTTTTTATTTCCCTGAAGTTGCTTTAGAGAAACTATTTTTGTGTTCAAACTAAAAGTTTCCATGGTGCCTTTTTGTTTGTTTGTTTAAATGAGAACTGTCCTGTTTTGCTTTCTATTGCAGTGATAAAAGCCATGACCAGAAGGTTCTAGAAAAAGAGAGGGTTTGTATGGGTTCTTCCACTTCCACATCACAGTCCATCACTGGGGAAAGCCAGAGCAGGATCTCAGGACAGACACCGAAGACAGGAACTGAGGGACCATGGAGGGGTTCTGACAACTGGCTTGTTCCCCATGGCTTGCTCAGCCTTCTTCCTTATAGAACCCATGACCACCACCCCAGGAGTGGCACCATCTACAGTGGGTTGGCCCCTCCCACATCAATCATTAATAAAATGCCGGATGTCTTTCCTACAGACATCTCGGAGGGTCCTTTTCCCAGATGAATCCAGCTTGTGTCAGGTTGACTAACGGGTACAACAGTCATCAGACGCTAGTGAAGAGACCGTTTTGAAATGTCAGAGGGACCTGAGCACTCTACACTAGCCTATGGTTGCCATTTTTCCCCCCAGCTACAATGAGGCTACAGGGATGTCTACATTAGACACTTGGGACAAGACAAGCAGTTTTGAGAACATTACATTGACCTGGACCTGCGCACACCTTCATCCAAGATGGCTGCCTTCACAATAGCAACCTTCTGTTGAAAGGATAAAGAGATCTGAAAGACAGTGTGGGTGAGAAAGGCCCCCACAGACTTATGTATTTGAATATTTGGTCCCCAGTTAGTAGAACTATTTGGGAGAACTAGGAGGTGTGCCCTTAAAGAGGGGTGGGCTTCAAAGTCAACAAAGTCTATTTCCTGTTAATCCTCTCTGCTTCTTGCCTCTCTGCCTCGTGGTTGTGTCTTAAGTAAGCTCGAAGCTTCTGCTCCTGCATCAGGCCTTCCTGCCTGCCTGCCTGCCTGCTGTGCCCTCTACCACCATTGGCCTCTTCCTGCTTTCTTACCTTCATGATGTGGTCTGCTCTGCTCCACCACACATTTGATCACAGTGATGAGAAAAGCTAATTCACTGCTGAATCACAGTGGTGAGGATGACAAGGGACTGAAGGCGCTACATCATATAGCACTTGCCGTGCTCAAGGCCCTGGGGCTCTTCCCTGCACCGGAACAGAGATAGACTCCGTGTAAGTCAGCCAGGACAACAGCAGCCACAGTGCAGGGCCTATTACGCCAGTCGATATGGCACGAAGTTTGCATTTGTTAGCTCATTTAATCTGTTCCAAAGCTCTAGAAAGTGAACATCATGGTTCCCAATTTATGGTTGAGGAAACTGGCTTAGATTGAAAAATCAATTTGTGTGAAGTGACACAGAGCCAGAGGATACAGAAAGAAAGATGGAAATCCAGCCAACCACGGAAGTGCAGGTAGGGGGAGTGGAGGAGGTCACTAAACAAGTGAGCTCTGGTGACCAAAACAAGGTGAGTGAGATGGAGATCATATGGCTAGTCACAGCTCAGCACTCGTGTGGGCAAGGAGACCACAGACGACAGAGCATTTGCACCTGGTAGCGTCTAGCGGAAGGCCTCTCACACTTGTCACTTAAACAGGGAGGACGTTTAAATGTACAGTCTCCTGCTACTGGCTCAGATATGACCTGAGAGTCAACGTTTCTAACAAGCTGGGTGATAAACCTGGATCTAAGACTGCAAATTGAGAAGTCACAGTTTAGCTCCTGTCCAAAAGCTGATCCAGAGAGCAGTGCTGAGAGGACCCCAGGTGAGTGAGAGCAAGGACTGCAGACTAAAGTAGGAAACACACACACACACACACACACACACACACACACACGCATATACATCTATAACACGCAAATACATATATACATACACACAGACACATGCACACACACAGACACACATACAGACACACATACAGACACACACACATATATCACATACACAATACACACCACATGCACACATATATAAACATACCACATATGCACATACACACATATACGAATCACATAAACACACACATACCACATACATATACATTCATACATACACACATACCACATACACATATAACACACACACCACATAAACACACACGCATATATATTCATACATACTCATATACACACCACACGCATACACACACACACACACACACACACACGCACACACACACATACACACGATGCTCAGCCAGTAAAGTGCTTGCCACCAAAACTGACAACTCGAGGTTGATCTCTGGTACCCACATGGCTGAAGGAATCAACTGCCACAAGCTGTCGTCTGACCTCCATAAATGCCAAACACACAAATAAATAAAATAAAAGTAATTTTTAAAACTAACTTACTAGACATTACTCTAATTCAATCACTCGGTTTGTAAGTGGGAAACCAAGACTTAACACAAAGGCATCTGCGGGCTGACAATCCCGGGCTCAGCCAGGCACAGACTGCAGTCACGGGCACGGGTACATTGTAACAGACAGTGGCGAGCCGGGCATATCATACAGAGAGACACAAACTTGGTTATATAGCAAAGCCTTCTATACTTCAATTAAGGGAGGAGGTAACGTAACCAGAGTTATTAGCTAGAAAACCGACCTGAGGGCACTGGCGGACACTGGCTATCACAGTGAACGACAAGGACGGGGCGCCCCGGCGTCTGAGGTAAGTTCTTCATAATGTCCCCTTGCTTTCCCTTATATTCAAAGAAGCTGTTGTGTAAACATGATTATTATGTTAACGTCCTGTGCGTGTGCTTGTGACATTAGGACTCATGGGACATAGTGTCTCGTATGCTTGGTACTAATAAGACAATATTCCACGGAACATGCTATGATAGCTGTGCACCCCACAGCGCATGCTGCGATGGCTCTGAGACAGGCCCCTGTGCTCTTACATTTCCTCACTGTGTTAACTGTAAAGAAGTTACAAACTCCATACACTCCGATAAAGGGAAAAATAATACAGTCTAATAGAGGTTAAAACGGGTCAGGTGCACAGTACACGTAATAAACGTTTAGTTGTCATTGTCAAAATTTGCTGGTAGTTAAGAACACTTGCTGCTCTTGCAGAGGACCCAAGCTTGGTTCCCAGCATCCAAACGGCTGCTCGCAACCACCTGTAACTGCATCCTGAAGAGCCAGCGCCCTCTTCTGGCCGCCTCGGGCACTGCATAGATGTGATACCCTATAGAAATTTCATGTATCCCGTTCTGTTCTTTTAGCACTGAACTTCTGTTTTCAGTTTGGGGCCCAAATTAGAGAGATCTCGACAGAGTTACTCTTCCCTTTTTCTTGCACGGCACGCAGGGACTCCAATGCTCTGTTGTCCCTCCCTTTAGACTCTCTTCAATTGAACATGTTTTTCTTAACCGGAGTTATATTCTCTCTTAAAAGTGGGGCTTGAGACATCTGACACTTGTTTAAAGTTTCCTGAACGCTTGCCTCACATTTGCATCCTCTGGGTTTGTCTTAGTCAGAGTTCCCATGGTTGTAATGAAACACTATGACCGTAAAGCAAGTTGTGGAGGAAAGAGTTTATTCGGCTTGTACTTCCGTTTCACTGTTCTTTACCAAAGGAAGTCAGGACCAGAAGGGCAGGAACCTGCAGGCAGGAGCTGATGCAGAAGCTATAGAAGTGTGCTGCTTACTGTCTTGCTGCCCATAGCTTGCTCAGCCAGCTTTCTTATAGAACCCAGGACCCAGCCAAGGGGTAGCACCACTCACAATTGGTTGGGACCTCACAAATCACTAATCTAAATAAATGCCATGCAGCCTATCGCCCAGTCTTCTGGAGGCGTTTTCTTAATTGAGGTTCCCTCCTCTCAGATTACTTTTGTGTCAGGGGAAAAACTGTATATCCTGCTATAATTTGACTGTGAAGTGTCCTACAAACTACAGAGTTTGAACACCCTCCCTAGCTAGTGGTTTTGACTTAGGAGGTTGGAGAACCTTTGGGATCTAAAGTATAGGCAGACAGATAGGATACTAGGGGTGGGCCTTGAAGGCTATAGAGCATCTCACTTTCCCCATTAGTATCTGTCTCCTGATCTATGATAATGTGAAGAACGTTCTCCATCTCATACTCCTGATGCCTGGAACTCCGCCACGCCTACCTTCTTCACCATGACAGACTGAAACTCATTGCAGAAGTACAGGCTTTTCTAGGACTGCGGAGACCTTTGTATTTATTAATAAGCTTCAGGCACTATAGCTGGGCAGATATTCAGTTATTCTAACCTGACTACGCTGGCATAGACCACCCCCCAGCCACATGTTCTCCCCCCGCCCCCCGGCACTTCCTTCTTCATCTGCATCCCCATGGTGAATCTCCTTGTCCCATCTGCAACCTTCTCCTTCTCTCAGGACTTCTTCAGTCCCACTTTTTGCTCTTCTGCCCAGCTATAGGCTGTTCAACTCTTTATTTGACCAATAGAAGATCATGGAGAACAGTGCTTTACAACCAGATCTCAGAAATCAGCAACTGAAGCCGGGCATAGTGGCGCACGCCTTTAATCCTAGCACTTGGGAGGCAGAGGCAGGCGGATTTCTGAGTTCAAGGCCAGCCTGGTCTACAGAGTGAGTTCCAGGACAGCCAGGGCTACACAGAGAAACCCTGTCTCGAAAAAAAACAAAAAAACAAACAAACAAAAAAAGAAATCAGCAACTGAATACACAGGGCACAAAAACCTCCCCCAAGAGCTAATCGGGAAGCAGAGAAATCAGGTCAGATTCCAGTGCCTTACTCAGATCTGTGAGGCAGAATACAACGTGCCTACTCTCTTATACACCCCCTAAGAAAAAGTTCCTGTCAATATGAAACCATAGCAAAGTGATTTTTTTATCACTTTGAAATTCCTGTAGCTATTACATTCTTCTTTTTTAGTTATGTAGACATTGATGTTTATCACTTATTCTTGAGAATTCATAAAAGTAGACTATAAGAAAAGTGCCTTGGTAAAAGCCGTGGCTCCCATGCCGCATACAAGCACCTTAGATAGGTATGAAAGACCCACCGGAGAACCATAGGACAACTTGGCATTTTTAAATGCACTGGTATTTGACATGTGTTAACAATGGTACAAACAATCAGATCACAGTTAGTCACAGTTTCAACATGTCACGCTGTATTGGTCTTGATAAGGTCATCTTTTGTGAATTTATCAGTATTTGCTGTAATAATAAAAAAAAAAAAAAAGCCAGGCATGGTGGGACACGCCTTTAATCTCAACTCTGGGAGGCAGAAGCGGGTCGATCTCTGTGGATTTGAGGCCCTAGTCTACATAGTGAGTTCCATGACCAGCCAGAGCTGCAAAATAAGACCCTGTCTCAAACAAAACAAAAACCCAAAACATACAAACAAAAAAACAACAATAAGGAGGTTCAAGGTAAGACCATAGCAATGACAGTTGCGATTTCCAAGTTTGGGGAGTCGGTGCCTAGGAAGCATGCCCATCCCATCAGTAGGTAACTGTAGTTATTTACAAGTGAGATGAATATCTCCCAAGTGACTGCTGAGCTGCTGGACCTCACAGCTTGATAAATGAAGCAGGAAAGCAGCCCTGCAGCCTTCTCAGGTTGACAGGCAGAATCCACAACATTTGAAAAGAAGAGCCCGAGGGCGGGGGAGCACTAGTGTGTTCAGGGCCCTGGCCTTTATCTCTAGTAACACAGTCAGAGCCCAGCTTAGATTGTTCAATGTCTTTTTCTCTTGAAGAATGTTCAGAGAGTGCCTGGCCACGTGCCTGATCCCAGGGCTGCAGCTTCCTGGGAAGATACAGTCCACCAACAAACCTTTCAGTCCTCTCTCTGTGCCTGATTCCAAAGGCATGGCCATAAATTCAAGTCATGTGCTTCTGACCCTGCAATCGCTTATGTATACCAAGGGTCCTTGGTAAAATTGGGATTTGGGGAGGGGGGGTGGCAGTGGTCTAGATATATTCAGCAAATCCCTTACATATTTCACTCTTGAAAAGAACTTTCGTAGTTAAATTCACTGGTTTTGGTAAAAATAGATCTGGATGTAGCTACAAATTCTAACCACATCCTGTATTAGCTGTGTGACTGTGGCTTCTCAGCCTGTTTCTTTATCTCATGAAATAAGAATGATCCTAGTATTTTCCTTCATGAGAACGTATTCTGGTGTGTGGTGAGAAGCAGATGCAGGCATATGTCTGTGAGTTCTAGGTCAGCCTAGTCCACAATAGTGAGTTCCAAGACCGTCAGGGATACAGAGTTAGACCCTATATCAACAAAAGAAATTGTAATGAGGGCAAAGGAGTTAAAGCAGGTGTCCCAGGGTTTAGCTCTCACACTCTTGAACCCTCACAGAGACCAGGACTGTCTAGCTCATTTGACACGTCTTTGGAAGCTTTGGGATTGTTCTCCTTCTCTTGCCTAAATTTTATTTAGAAATTTTCATGGGCTTTCGAGGAACACGGTCATGTGCAGAATCATCGAGTGGCCTTTCCACCAACTCCTTCCCAGCTGCCCTGCTGCTCTAGAGCACTGACTCATTTTTCCAAGGCCAGACTGAACATCTGCCTTCTACCGCTGACCTATGAAATCCATTCTGCACCCACATCTCTAAATCACTTAGCCTAAACTCTCTCCAAAGACCTTCCCATTGCACTCTCAATGAAACTCAAACACAACATACAGGTTCTCCAATTTGACATTCTCCCTTGGCTCCCGCAAGGACACCCATCACTTCATTACAGTCACTAATCTGCCTTCTGCTCCTTCAACGCCCACCTGGTCTGGAACTGTCAGATCTCCTTTGCTGATACAGATCAAAATGACACCACACAAGCTCAAGGTCTCTTCCCACACAGGCTCCCGGAGTGCTAAAGAAAAACCATGTCTCCCTCAGAGATGAGGGAGCTTCAGTTGAGAAAATGCCTCCATTAGACCTGACTGTGGAAAGCCTGCAGGGTACTTTCTTAATTAATGACTGATGAGGGAGGGCCTAGCCCATTTTGGGTACAGGCATCCCTGGGGAGGTGGTCCTGGGTCCTATGAGAAGCAGGCTGCGCAAGCCATGATAAACTAGCCTGTACGCAGCGTCCCCCATGGCTATCAGCTCCTGCCTCCAGGTCCCTACCCTGTTTGAGTTCCTGTTCTGACTTCCTTTGAACTGTGATGTAGAAGCATGAGCTGACTAACCCTTTCCTCCACATGTTGTTTTGGTCATGGTGTTTCACCACAGCATTAGAAACCCTAAGTGAGACACACACACCACTAACAACAACAACAACAACAACAGATTTGAGCCAAACATATGTATCCTACTCTGAAGACTGCTTTCAAATAACAAGCAGAAACATCATACAAATCTGTCAGCAAATGAATGAACAGTTGTCCGCGGAACATCAGTGTCTCCAGTGCTAAAACCGTACCACAGGGTAAACGGTCCTTGAGCTATGACTTACTGCAGGAAAGACTCTCTGCAATCCATTTACATCCAAACATGAATAGAGTCATCGGCCACCATGACTCTACAACATGTGCAATCAAAGTCAAACTCCCAAGAAATGGTGTTGGAAATAACATGTAAAATTATAATCACAGGCGTAAGGCACAAACGGCCCTTCACAAATATAGCTTTTCCCCTCACATTCTCTGATTCGTGGGATACAGTCCTAAGTTAACAATTCCATCCAGTATGAGAGTGTTTCTGAGTCCAGTCTGGGTCAGATACCTTGTCTCATAAGACCTCACTTAAATGCACAGATAGATGAGACTCACTTAAGTGCACATAGATAGATGTTCCACTCCCTTTTGCCAACATCGAGATGGAAGACATTGAGCAACTGAATAAATTGTTCAATAAAATTGTTAGATCCAGTGTACTAGTTAAATTCTGGACATTCGTGATCACATTTATTTCTCTCAGAACACATTTGTGGATTAGCTTGAATCTCTGAAGATGAAGACTCAAATGGGATATGCTCTAAATGCTCAAAGACTTCACCTGATATAGGAATCAAAAATATTTTCTAAAGTGGAAATGTCATAGCAGAGGTATGCCCCAGAGAACAGAAGAAGGCATGATTCACTTCTCAGAGTAAAGGTAGAAGGAGAGTCAAGATCTGATCACAGAATTCTGAAAATGGAGACCCCAAGGAGCAACCAAGCAAAGGGGAAGGGGATGGGAAGATGGAGGTATGCTCAAGTACAGTGAGGGAGACTGCCTGCTGTTGGCCACTGAGAGTGCTGGGCAAGGTGTTAAGGGAGAGAGAGTCATTCAATGAGCTGTGTGTGTGCATGTGCATGTGTGGTGGAGTGGTAGAAGCCTGGAGAAGGGAGCACAGGACATGAAGAGGGGTGTGGGTGTCAGATTGAGGAAGTCACATTTTGCTGTGAAAGTAATGAGATCTAAGAAACATGTAAAGAGGGTGCGACATCCTCAGAGTGGCAGCTTTAACAGGTATTCCAGTGTCAGAGCACTGCCCATGAGTGATGCTATGTGAGGAGATCTCTGAAACCTTGTAAGAAAAACTCCAAGTAAACAAGAGAAGAGTCATGTGATCTCTGGTCCTCCGTAACATGGGTTGTTCTCAGAATGTGCTTTCGTGGCCGTCCCATGTGTAGCAGATAGGAGTGAGGTCACATCTGATTATTCATTACAACTGGATAGTGTTATATGTTTGTGTGTCTCTATGGAAAACCATGTGTTTGCCATGTGTGGATTGAACACCTCACTCAGGTGACTCTTCTTAACCTTTAGAGTAGTAACTGTCTGAGGCTCTGAATAAAGCTGGTTATTACATGAGACTTTAGTCTACCTCATTTTTAAGCCCCACTCTCCCATGTTCATCCTGCCAACTGGAGCAGCATTTCAGCAGTGGTATTGAGGTAAGATGAAAAAGACACTTACTGGAGGAGGCGGAGAGAGTGGAGGAGAGACCTCTTCACCCTCCAGATAAGAAGAGCTAAGGCCAGAACCCGGACCTTGGCTCTGAAACCTGCTTCTCTGGTTCCTCTTCCTGCACAGCTCAACTTGGTGCACGCTTAGGGCAACTCTGCTCATGAAGCAAGGGGAGCTAGTTTTGAGGAACAGAATGGGGCCCTGTTCCACCAAGTACCATTGATGCAGGTTGTCACACCAGTGTTGTCGCTCTTGTAAGGATTCTGAAATGATCGAATGAGTCACTCCCATGTGTCACTTAAGGAGTCTTCTATTAAAGGATATTGGATTCCCTAGAAGGGGTGCAGCATTAGCAACCAGTAATGCCCTGCCCTTAATTGCTTTGCCAGATTAATTAGGTGGATTCCCAGCAAGACACTAATCAAAGAGAGACAGAACAGATAAATGTGATGCGGGGGTAGGAAATGAGATTCAAAGGACTGAAGAACTCTGGGCTGTAAACTGGGCAAGAAGTGGAACACTGAATACACAGAGGGACAAGCATCAAAGCACATGGGAGAGAGAAGCTCATTAGAGCTAGAGGAGGCATGCCGGACTTCTTAGTCTTGGAACCTGGAGATCCCGTCTACCATATATGGCAGTAGGCCCTACCGTATAGGTAAAGGTCCTCAGGGACGAGTCAATTTAGCTCCTAAAATGTCCTCAGTAGAATAATGATGAAATCTCAGCCAACTTCCTTCCTTCCTTCCTTCCTTCCTTCCTTCCTTTCTTCCTTCCTTTCTTCCTTTCTTTCTTTCTTTCTTTCTTTCTTTCTTTCTTTCTTTCTTTCTTTCTTTCTTCCTTTCTCCCTTTCCTCCTTTCTTTTTCTTTCTTCCTCATTCTCTCACTCTCTCTTTGATGTGTTTGTTTGTTTGTTTTGTATTTTGAAGACAGGGTCTCACTATGCAGCTCTGGCAGGTCTGGAACACGCAGAGATCTTCCTCCTGGGTGCTGGGATTAAAGGCGTGTACTGTGCTACCTGACTTGTCAGTTTTCAGTATCATGCTGTGAGCTAGGCTTACTGCTTGTAAGTTTTCCATGAGAAAACCAAAGTGTCAGTAATTTGCTCACAGTCATCCAGCTGAGTAGCAGAGTCAGACTTTGGGTGTATATCTACACTGGCTCCAAAAGAATCAACCACCGGTTCGTCTGTGTTCACCTGTGTTCATCTGTGTCCCATCACTGCTCAGACACCATCTCAACTCTCCCGACCGGCGGAGACTTCATGAGGCCTGCAGAGATCAGTGTGCACCTGTGAGTGCATTTTAGTCAGTCATTATACCATACCCTCCCCATACCTTAGATTTGAATCGTAGAGCCTATCATGATATCCTCATGTAAGCTTTCCACACCAAGAGAACTGCTAAGCTCTTGCAAAACATAGCACTCAAGCTTGGATTGCAAACCAGAACTGGTTGAATCCAAAAATACAAGTCCATACTGAGTCTCCCAAGATGTGAACAATGGATTGAATGGGCGAGAATTTGCACAATGGATTATATATGAGTCTGCATACAGCAGAGATTCCTTGGAGAATGCTGAGCCCTGAGTGTGGGAGAAAGAAAACAGCAAGAGGTGAGGTTGGAAAGGTAACTTGAAATACCGGCAGGAAGTTGTTTCAGTCACCATGCTGCTGTTACTGTGAAGAAATACTACGACCAAGGCAACTGAGAGCAGAAAATGTTTCATTGGGGGCTTGATTACAGCTTCAGAAGGTGAGTCTATGACCAGGAGCATCGTGGCAGACAGGCAGGGTGCTGGAGCAGTTTATGAAAAGACTACATCTCAGCTGTAAGTTGCTGACGGAAAGAGATACTAGGGTGACATGGTCTTTTAAAACCTCAAAGCCGACCCTTAGTGACATATGTCATCCAGCAAGGCCACACCCCCTAACCCTTCCCAAACAGTTCCACTAGCTGGGGACCAAGGATTTAAACATAAGAGTCTATGGAAGCCATTCTCATTCAAACCACCGCAGAACATGATGACAGTGAAAACATTACTGAAATGACAGTCAGTGAAATGACTCAAGTGTTTGAAAATAAGGAGTTAACAAGTCTTACAGTGACGTTAAGGGATTGTTACCTGGGTGTGGAGCCCAGGTGGGATAATGAGAAGCCCAGAGCCATTAATTAAGGAACTATCTAGAGGTAAACACGGAGAGAGGGCCTACTTCCTTCAGTGAGAATAGGAACAAAATGAAGAGCTGACAGTAGAGGCATTAATTCCAGAGATATGGAAAGGCTTGCTGAAGGAATTCTGTTTGCTAAGGTAAGGGCTGAGTTTGGGAAAACCCAGAGCCCAGGAACCTGAGATGTGCCCATCTAGGCTAATGCTCCTTTGAGTGTTAGTTCTGTATATCCCCAATTCCTCTCCAAAAGAAGAGCCAGTGGCCCAAACAGGAAGAGCCTTCAGAGACAGTTCTCCCATAAAACAATAGGCAGTCCCACCAGGAGCTAATCCTGCCTGTACTCTGGGTTAATAGACTGACAATAATAGAAGTTGAATCCCTATAGCTAGGGACATTCTGGACCTGAGAAAGAAAAGTTTGTGCCAAAGGAGCTTCAAACGTTAGCCAGTGCAGATACATGAGCTGAGGGAATAGCCCTGGAGCCAGACTCTGAAATGGCTTAAATTAGATAAACAAAAACCCAGTCACATGGGACACATCTTTAGATGAACAGCACCGTGGAAGTAGAAGCTGAATAAACACTTTCCTCCCCCAACTTGCTTCTTGGTCATGGTGTTTCATTGCAGCAATAGAAACCCTAAGTTAGGTATGAGTCAGGAATGCCTATTCAGAAAACTAGCTGTGAAAGAGAAAAGAGTGAGGTTAACTGTAGCTAGAGGAAAAAAACTGAAGGGATAGAAGGCCATATTTGCATTGGGGAGTCTTAGTTAGGGTTTTACTGTTGTGAGCAGACACCATGACCAAGGTAATTCTTATAAGAACAACATTTCATTGGGACTGGCTTGCAGGTTCAGAGGTTCAGTCCATTATCATCAAGGTGGGAACATGGCGGCATCCAGGCAGGCATGGAGCAGGAGAGCTGAAGAACATCTTCATCTGAAGGTTGCTAGCAGAATACTCGCTTCCAGGCAGCTAGGACGAGGGTATTAAAGCCCACGCCTACAGTGACACACCTACTCCAACAGGGCCACAGCTTCTAATAGTGCCGCTCCCCGGGCCAGGCATATACAAACCATCGCGGGGAGGATTGGTCATAATATAAGCTGTGAAAAAGTAGATGAGAAAGGAAAATCCTATTATTAATTGTTAATGCCATAATTAAGTCCATTGCTTTTAACATGGATTTCAAATCAGTGACTCGTGAAGAGAAGAACAGGAAGAGCAGAAGAGCAGAAGAGCAGGAAGAGGAGAGCCGGGCACTTGCCTTGAGGGCATCGTTCCCTTAGTGGTAAGAGCAAGTTCATTTGCTCAGGAGTGGGTAGAGAGGATTGGGAGAGAGGATTGGTACAGGTTTTCAGGAGGGTGAGAGAGAGCCTTCATGGTGTGAGAGCTTACAAGGACAGCCATCACACGCCATCACATGCCATCACACGCCATCACACACCATCACACGCCATCACACGCCATCACACCCAAATCTGAGAAGCAGGTTCCAGGCTGGTGGTCAACTTTGTCTTTTTAATATGTTAACTAGAACAACAGTGGAGAGATTCATCTCACACAGAATTCTCTTATTACAGTCACTTTCCTGATGACTTTCCTATTGAAGCCAAAAGAAATAGTTCACTGAATTGTTTGTAATGATAAGCACTATCTGGAGAAAGGATTTTATTAAAATAATATTAAAATCTAAAATGAATTATATCTCATGGATTTGGGGGGATTGTTAGTTTTTTTCAGTGACACAATGGAAATGTCAGGAAGAATTTGATTTCTAAGCTGATTCTAAGTCACAACTAGTATGACCAGATCCTCACTGAGAGTCACTTAGTTAAACGGGTCTGTGGCCCCACTCGCTCGGTAAGTGGGTAGGCCGGCACTTAGGGTGCACCTTGTTCATCAGTGGGGCTGGAGACATGCAGCAATGGTTAGGAGTACCTACTGTTCTTCCAGAGGACCTAAGTTTGGTTCTGAGCACCCATGTTAGGCAGCTCACAACCACTTCTAGCTCCAGTCCCCAGAGATCTAAAACTGGATCTGGTCTGCTCAGGCTTATGTACACACGCAAATAAAAAATAGAAATAAATCAAATAAAAACAAACAAAAAAATACTAGTCAGATATGCTAGTGCATACCTATAATCCTAGAACTTGGAAAGCTAAAGCAGAAAAATCAAGCGATTGGGCCAGCCTGGGCTCCAAAGCAACACTATCTCAAAGCAAAATAAGAAAAATGCATTGCCGTGGAACAGGCTAGACCCAGCACATGGTAGGAGCTTTAGACACCTAGCTTCAAACTAAGCACATGCCGCTGAGCAGTATCTCTGTCACTGGTACCTAGCTTTGAAACTGCCATTTTCTATGTGAATGGGTCTCTGAGTAGTAGCCCCCATGGGACAGTAGGGGTAGTCTGTACCCTGGGAGGGGACCACACAAGAAGTTCCGAAAGGAAAGGCAAGAGGCACAGGCTTCTATCTACCACATAAAGAGCCGAACAGAAAGTCAGAGTGAACAGCTGATGTGGTGTCATTTCCTAAGACACACTTAGACCCATCTTCTTTCATTCCTCGGGGTCCCTAGGCTAGGACCAAGACCTCTGGTGGTCCGGCCAGGGCAGGGAGGGTGTTATTGCTCCATGGGTTCAAACACACAGTACTGCAAAGACTAGGCAGAGGGAGAGAGAACCCAACCTGAAGGGTGAGGCAGAGAAGAGTAGTTGGGGTCTGGACTAGCGGAAACACAACAGAGAGCAAGGTGTCTCTAGCTAGCTGTGGCATGCCATTGTGAACACATGCAGGGACAAGAAACAACCTGAGGAGATGTGAGTGATGTCTCCTTTTTCTCATAAGCCCTTCCAGTGGCTAGAAAAATGTCCACAAATTCTGCCACACTCCTCCCACCAATTGGCCCCTCTCCTTAAACCTTGTGGACCATCTCAATCAACATAAGAAAACGGATCTCATAGTGTGTTCCTTTTGAGGCTGGGACAGAAAAGCCCTGGCAGCCCGTCCGGATATTAGCTCATGGCATTTGCAGATCCTTAATGTCTATCTTTAATGTATTAATGAGACTGTGCTAAGAAAGCACGCAGAAGAGCAGCGAAGGATCCTGGCTCAGCTGCTGGGAAACCCCAGTGCAGGCACCAGCTATATAGGAGTCCCAGAGCCTTCAACATGACCCCAGGCCCCAGGTTCCTTGCTAACGTATGGGGACTTCAAGTGAAAATTGTGAGTCCTATCAGTTTCCATATTTCAAAGAAAAATGAATAGCTAGCATTGCCTTGAGGCAGTTTGGTAAGGTTTGTTGTGTAGGATAAACTCCACAAGGTGGTTTCCCCACACCAGAAACTCTTAACTTCCTTTCACACAGGAGGGATCTCCCTGGAGGTCTGCAACTCAGAGGGAATTTTCTTTTTCAGAGTCCCACCCCTTTCTCTCACCTATTCTCTGAGTACGGGTGGGCTTCACTCAGAGCCTAGAAGAAGCAGAGGAACGATGTGTCTGGTAATGCTCTATGCTACAGAGCCCTTACAAAGGCCTTTGGTAGGACCCCAGTGGGATTCCTGTTGCTAACTTCAGAGGGCCTGGGGCTTTATAAGAGTCTTCTGAGTGGATTCCTCAGAGGCAGAGAGAGGAGGCAGATAGCACAATCAGCAGCCAATCATGTAAGCCTGACTAACAACGACGTCAACGCCACCAAGCCAAGATCTATCTGAATGGACAAGCTCCTTTGGATGACTGATATGTAACATGACTATGGTCGGAGGACAGCTCAGTGGTGTTAGGAATAAATCTGTGTGACAAAGAAAGGGAGCTCCAGCAACCAAAGTGTCTGGACAAGGCCCGCTGCCCTGTTGACCGAGAGGGTGTGCTCGGAAGAGAGAACACCAGAGACAGGAAGTAGTTACTGTGTCTTTTCCCCTGGTGCTGGCCTCATAGTCTTAATTTAATTGGTTAGTCTGAGAAGAGTTAGCACACGGGAAATGAAAGAGGAGAAAGGGTCCCCTGCTCCAGGCCGTCAGCTTCCAAGGATCTTTGTCTACCTGGGGGTGGGGGGAAGGGTGGGACAATAAAACCTTTCTGTAGAACTCCTACAAGGGGTGTGTGTGTGTGTGTGTGTGTGTGTGTGTGTGTGTGTGTGTTGGGGTGGGGGAGCATTTGAATCCCTTGTCCTAAACACAAATTTCTAGTATTTGGTAGAAAAGACTCATATTTAATATTTCTCAGGGAGGTTAGGATATGTGCCAGTCATGGACAAAGCCTGGTATTCAATCCCTATAACTGAAGAAAAAAAGAAAAAGAACTACTGTTGAATTTTCCATCATGTCATGATTTTTTTAAAAAAAAAATGTCTAAAATCCTTTCTTACCACAGAAACTTATTACATCAATCCCCTTAGTCGCCCCCCCCCACCACCACCACTCCCACACTTGCGAATGACAGATTAGCTGTCCCAGAGGTTTTCGGAATCCTTCTAAGAGGCTTTGATATCAGAAAGGCAAATGAAGTTCTCATTGATGGGATTTTTAGACGATGTAAAAAAAGGAGAAGTTTTAAGAACAATGAAGTCATTGGAAGGTCGTTATGGGGGGGGGGGGGGCTCTGGGGAGCCATTAAGTTGCCCTTACTACTGAAAACATACCCAGTCCACCAATTCTAAAATCTTGAGACTTTTCAAAGCGCCAAGATAACCTGGGCTTTTGAGAGCTCCAAGGTGACTCTGTTGGAGCATTTGTTCTCTCTGGTGGCGACTTTAAACGCAGGAGATCCATGACTCACGGTGTTCAATCACATATAGATGTTACTATTAACCAAATCATTTCTGTGTGTGCCAGCGACACTATCTCCAGCTGTTTCCATTTTATTTCCAAATAGGCCTTTATTTTAATCAACAAGATAAGCTGTCTGCATCTAAAGACCTTGAAGGTGATTGGTGGAGACATTTAGTCCTGATTGCTGCTCCCTCTTCCTCCCTTGCTCTCTCTCACACTAAAATAAACCATTCGTCTTTGTTCACAAAATAAACTCAAAGTGACGAGCGTCTCTTCTCTGCACCTTCCCACTTTCAGCCACGTGTTACAGTTGATCCATCTTCAGCCGTGATTCAATGGGAAGAGAAAGGTATTTAAAGAACGTGACAGCCAATCAGAACCAACTGTATAAAAGAGACTTGCCCAGAATGTTGTTGACACATTCAAAAGAATGCGCTGTATTTCAGCATCTGGGGAAAGGCTCGTCCTACTCTACGGCCCACAGCACAGCCATGGAGTTCTGACTGCTAAGGGGTTCTCTTCAAGGGGACATGTCTTCTGGCAAGCAGACAAGACATAAAAGAACGAAAGGAACAAATAAACAAACTCGTCCTCAGAGGCCGTAGCTTGTTTCCTCAAAGAAGAGGTAGAAATAGATCAAACCAATGCATTTCCAAATGCCTGAATAAAATAAAATAGAGCTCTTTAAAAATACGAATCCTAAGGTAGCAGATGGCTAATGAAGGTCAGGCAGGCCTTAATTTATCATGATGAGTTGTCCTGAGCCTTTATTAGACAATGATGGATAATTTCCTTCTTAGCAATATTTTAGGAACCACTTTTTCTATACTATGTAAAAGTTGTGTGTGTGTGTGTGTGTGTGTGTGTGTGTGTGTGTGTTTTAAATATGAGCCTAATTAATTTTTCTGGTATAACTAAGAGAGAAAATGAGCCTTTGAGAGGCAGATTTATCACCAACACGAGATTAATTGCTTTACTCATACCTGGAGGGATCTCTGCACGTGTGACAGGTTGTAAGTGACTTTGAGCTCCAAAGTATCAAACTTAAGGACAAAGTGAAGCCGAGCTCAAATGGCCTTGCAGTATCTGCTGCAGAGGCTAGAGGGCGCTGTCGCTTTAACTGATCTAAAGCAATGAGTGCCCAAACCCCAAACCGATTGTTTCTCTGACTGTGACCTACAGGTTTTCAAACTCAGATCATCAATGAAGGCTTGTTCCTCACTCAAAATCATTCTCAGTCTGCTTTAAGGAACAGGAGAATAGAACGCGGAATTCCTACAGTCATCGTGGATGATCTCCACGGAGGTCTTGGGCCCATGACAAGAAGCAGAACACACCCAAGATGTCCCGTCTTTCAAAGACTTTCCTGGTTTTCTGAATTATCAAGTGTCTACTTGTTTTGTTTTATTTTTTGTTGTAGTTGTTTCCTCTATTCAAGAAAAAAAAGCCCTCCCAAACAATACATGTACATACATAGTGTACTGGAGAAGGATGCAGTATGATTTTCAACATCGTAAGGAAAGCATGTCTTTTTTTTTTTTTTTTTAATTTTCAAATTTGTTTTTTTATTAGATATTTTCTTTATTTACATGTAAATTTTCCCTTTCCCAGGTTCCCCTCCAAAAAACAAACAAACAAAAACAACAAGAACAAACCCCTTTTGCCTCTCCCCTCCCCATGCCTGCCACCCCACCCTCTCCCACTTATTGGCCCTGGCATTCCCCTACACTGGGGCACAAAACACCCACAGAAGGAGTGGCAGAGATTAACTATGGAGCAGAGACGGAAGGAAGGACAAGCATATAACTATCTCCTGAGAGGCTCTGACAATACCTGACTAATACAGATGTAGAGGCTCACAGCCATTCATTGAACTGAGTACACGGTCCCCAATGAAGGAATTAGAGAAAGGTTCTATGGAGCTGAAGGGTTTGCAGCCCCTTAGGACGAACAACAATTACTAACTAGTACCCTCAGAGCTCCCAGGGACCCAACTACCAACCAAGGACTATACAGGGTAGGACTGAATGTTCTGGCAGCATGTGTATAGTAGAGGATTGCAAATTCGATCATCAATAGGAGGAAAGGACCCCGGCCTTAGGAAAGCATGTCTTGTCTCAATTTTGTCTTTTACTAATTGCAAAGAGATTGGCTAGCCAGCGACTTGGCTAGCCCTGATAGCTGTCAGGCGCTTTCTCGTTGGTCCTCCCAAAGAGATTTCTAAGTTTGCTCTGCTACGTTTCATACGACGCTTCTGCCTCTCGAACTCTGCAGAGCACGCAATCCCAAGGCCCAGACCACCCCTCTCCACTCCTTTCTGACCCTGCTCATAGCACAGTCCCACCCAACACCTACAGATTCTTACTTGAGTTCATCAGTTCTTGGTCCCTCAAAGTGCATAGTCCTCAAATTGAACTTCTTCTTCTGAGTGAGAGGCAACTATCCCTCCGTGTCTCCTGAGCGACAGGTAAGTATCTCTCCATCTTTCTGTATGCCCAAAGACCCCCGAGGAAGACATCTGCTGACCAATGAACGAAAGCATTGTCCCCAGAACTATTAAAGAACAAAATCCTGCTCCAGGAAGTAAATTAGCCACTGCTCGTAAAGAGTTTTCTAGGAGTATCTTACCCCCTAAGCTTTTTTTTTTTTTTTTTTTTTTGAAGAGACATTTCCACTCATCCCTACAATAGTGGTCCGCAGAATTCAGGCCTCTACAATTGTCACTACTACCCTGTTTTACCCTCCTGTCACTCCTATGAGTCTATTAATTTTTACATGACAGAATAAACTTTACAGAAATAATTAAGACTGCTTACTAATCAGCTAGCCTAAAATAGGAACAGGCGACACGTTACCCAGATAGCCTGGCATCCAGCCTATGGCCTTTTGATCCTGGATTGTGCTAAGTATCTGCAACAGCATTGGGAAGAACATATTCTTATTGTAGAGAGTATAAGCCCTTTGAGGTCTGGGCTACTTTCTCTTGCTTCTCCCCCTCCTCCTCTTCCTCTTCTTCTGCTGCTGCTGTTCCTACCTTTGAGGTCTGGACTATTTTCCCTTGCTTCTTCCCTCCCCTTCTCGTCCTCCCCCTCCTCCTCCTTCTCCTCTTCTTCCCGCTCCTCCTCCTCCCTTCCTCTTCCTCTTCTTCTGCTACTGCTGTTACTACTTCAGCTTCTGCTTTTTCTGTTATTTAAAATTGAAAGAGAAAGTTCTAGCTCCTAAATTTATAAATATTAATAAGCCTAGGCATTTTGTTGACTTAGTCCCAGCAGTTGGGATGCAAATGCACACAGATCTCTGAGTTCAAGGCCAGCTTGTTCTACCTAGAAAGTTCCAGGTCATCCAGGGGTCCGTAGTGAAACCCCCGTTTTTAAAACAATGAATAGTAGTCATGTCTTACAAAATGGAACTTCCTCTATTTTTTCTTGTGGACTGCATGACGTCTGATGGTGTTTGATGATTGGCTTTTAATGGAAGAGCATAACTCTCTGAGTAATGACTGAATGATGTTAGAACTAGGATCCATGCTCGTCAGATGTCCTTGTTTGGTTTCTGTGACAATATACTAACTGAAAGCAACTTGGGGAGGAAAGGATAGATTTGGCTTACAGGTGACAGTCTATCACCAAGGGAAGCCAAGGCAGGCCCCTGAGGCCGAGACCGTGGAGGCAGGCAGCTTACAGACTTGCTTCGATACTTTTCTTGCATAGCGTAAGGGCCTGCCTCGACTGTGCTAGGCCCTCCTAAATCAATTAGCAATTAAGAAAATGCCTACTGATGTGTGCCCACAGGAGGCGATTTCTCAAGCCTCCGGCAACTCTGAGTAGACAGACTAAGCAACAAACGGGTGTACAAACTCAAGCCTCATGGCGATGTCAACGTCACAGGAGAAAAGCACATGGCCAGTCTGCGATAAAACCCAGCAACCATCTGTTGTGATAAGCAGTGCAAGAAACATTACTTTTAAAAAAGGGAAACGCTCCAGGCAGTGGTGGCACCTGCCTTTAATCCCAGCACTTGGGAGGCAGAGGCAGGCAGATTTCTGAGTTCAAGGCCAGCCTGGTCTACAGAGTGAGTTCCAGGACAGCCAGGGCTACACAGAGAAACCCTGTCTCCAAAAACCAAAAAGAAAAAAAAAAAAAAGAAAAAGAAAAAAAAAGAAAAAAAAGGGAAAGACTTTATAAGGACACATAGTTTCCTTTTGAACCTGATAGTAATGCAGAATCCAGGAGCCACCTACAGAGCAGAGAAGCTTCTGTCTTTAAAAGTTAAAATTCAGGCCACAGACTAAGGTGTGAGGTGAATGAAAGATGTTTAATTTTATATGGAAACTTATTTACTTTTGGAGCCCTATAGAGGATGTATTACACTAGATCATTTCAACTGGCAAAGACATTTTAGTCAAGACTCTTCAGTCACCTTTCCATCGCTGTGAGAGAATACCAAAGAAGACTATGTAGAGCGGGGAAGAAATATCACAGCTCACTGTTTCAAAGGTCCGGGCTCCTCTGGACCTGCTGTTTTCATGACAAATACTGAGGGAGAATCTGAAGGCTGGGAGCGTGTGGTGTCAACCAGACAGCACACACGGAAAGATGGAAGCAGGGACAGAGGATGTCCTCTAAGGTTGGTCTCCAGGGACTGCTTCCTCCAGCTAGGCCTGGTCTTCTAAGAGCTCATGCTGCTGTGAAGTTGAAATCAATGGACCCTGAGTTATCTCCAGTTGCCTCTCAGGGCCCTATCCTGGACACTGCTACACTGAGAACCAAAGGACAGAGCGTGAATCTTGGGGAGAGCATTTCCCTCAGCACAGCACTGAGGGGCACGGATGGAAACAAAAGACAGATGAACTGGGAGAAGCCACAGGAAACGCTGGCAGATGACAGTGGGGACCTCTCAGGTCAGCCCTCACTTCCCACAGACACTAACATGGGATCCCTGTTTTCCTTCAGCGTTTTACCTCAAAAGGATAAGAGAGATGACCCTGAGTTGTGGAAGGTTTACTCTTGAAAGAGCCATTGCAAAATTAGGATTAGAATTTTGGAAGGTAGATGCTTTACAGAGCAGGGAGAAGCTAGGTGAGAAAGAACTGGTTTGAGGTTTGTCCAGTTGAGACTTGCCAAAATCAGTCCCTCTCTGGCATGACCTTCAGAAAACTGAAAGTAGGGATTTTTGGTTTTGTTTATTTGTTTGTTTTGGAGTTTTCTTCCTAACTCTAGGACCCATTCCCATCCGTGCCTACCTCTGCAGATCAGGTGGCCATCATTTCAAGACCCCAGAGGATGTCCCCTTTCAGTAGTAGAGCAGTCCACTGTGCCCTCGGTGGCCCACATAGCTACTTCAATGCCGTATCTCAGACACAGTGGGTCGTAGGCGGCCTATGAACCAGCCTGCCTAAGTATTTTAGATAGTTTTCTTTCTGACACATTCTTCATTTGATCAAACCAACATGTAGCCTATGTGAAAGGAAAGGGAAGGAATGCCCAAAACAGAGAGAAAAGCATAATCCTGGCTAATTCCTCAAGCATATTCTCTGCAATTATTAACGAAGAACTGATTCATTCAACAAACCCAAAAGCATTAAGGTGCTTAAGTCTGTGCATTCACATGCTAATTAAGGAAATAAAAGCTGCATCTCATTAGTCTGCAGGCTTCAGAGTCTGAGTTTGGCTGTCTATTCAGGGTAGTTTGTATGGTATTCAATATGCCTGCTCAAATCGGAGCCCTAAATTTGAATATTAAATATGTGTTTTTTCTCAGGAACACTCAGGATTGGAAAACACGTTAATGTTTCATTTTTAAAATATGCTGTTTGGCCTCCAAGTTCTTAAACACTTCCAATTGCATTTCATCATTAGCGGTATGGGGGTCTTCACGGCTTAGTTTTTTTCTTGATCTTTTTGATAACAACATCCAGTGAAAAAGAATAAAACAGTATATAACAAACCAGAGAATGCAGTTGTTGTGTACTTGAAAAGACACTGTATATCTCCATACATAACGATGTATAGAATACCTCTATACCTGAGACGTGAGGCATATGGTAGAATTCTCAGAGAACTGTTATTTTTGAATACGGCTTCAGGGTTCAAATCAGAAATAAGCACTGTGAAGTCACTCAATGATTTCTAAAGAGATTGAGAGATAAAATATCAAGACTTTTGAAAGAAAGCCTTGTAGTTTAAAATAACATATCAAGACCAGCAAACATCAAGGAGGTTGAACCTCAGTTCATGGTGTTGTCATGGCAACAGTTCTTTAAAACAGAAAATGAGGACAAAGATGAACAAAAGTTTAAGCCATGAGAGGACCAAATCCTTATTGTTTTTTACGCTATTTTTTTTTCCCCAGTTGTTAAGTTTCGGCAGGAGATACCTCTAGACAACAAAGTCCCTCCCTTCTGGACTTTTCTAGCCTCTTTGATTCCTAAAGTTTTCCTGATGTTGCTCCCCACCCAGCCCCCTGAGCCTCTCTGCTTCCCTTGGCTACTGGCTGAAAAGTGCCAAAAAAAAAAAAAAAAAAAAAAGACCCAAATCCTGGTTCCTTAGCAGTGCAGCAGAAAAGCTCCGATGCTCCAAGAGAAGTTCTCAGAAGAAAACAAAACAAAACAAAAAACCCAAATGGATGGTTTTCAGCCGTCTGAGTCACGCTTCCGCCACCATTCCAGGTCTTGCGTTTTAGAAACTGAGGAGACCCACCTGCCCAGGCTCGCCTGGGGCCTCTCTGATTTTAAGCTCTTGAAAACACCATGTATTTTCTTTAGTTCTTAGTTCCAGGCAAACTAAGGTGGTTAGTCACCCTACCTACTAGAGACGATATCCTGAAAGCCTTCTCTTCTGGTCCTTATATTTTGTTTTCCCTGTCTAACTCTTCTGATGTCCTCTAAGACAATGGAGCCTGTGACAGCCCGCGAGTGCTCCTGTAGCAGCTGGGAGCACTGAGCCACAGACTTGTTCAGGAGTGTCTATCCCAGCACATCCTCAGACAGTATTAGGAAGAGATAGCCTCAAACCCCAACAGTACTACTCCCATGCACCCAAAAGGCATATCAAGTGTGTCACTGGGGCTGGTGTCAAAGGCATCTTTAAGAGTCAAACGCCAGCTATTCAACTGAGCACTGTGTGAAATGGTTCAGAAAGTACCTTTAAAGCCAGGCAGTGGTGGCACACGCCTTTAATCCTAGCACTTGAGAGGCAGAGGCAGGCGAATTTCTGAGTTCGAGGCCCAGCCTGCTCTACAAAGTGAGCTCCAGGACAGCCAGTGCTACACAGAGAACCCTGTCTCAAAAAACCAAAAAAAAAAAAAGAAAGGAAGAAAGAAAGAAAGAAAGAGCCTTTAAGGGCTTTTTAGTTGGACGTGGTACCTTGGGCATTACACATGGCACACACTTGCCATGCCAGCACTCAGGATGTGGAGGCAGGAAGATCAAAAGTTAAGGTCTAGCCTGAGATGGATGAAACACTGACGCAGACTACTGTCCACAGAGATGAAAGAGACTACTTGACTAAGTACACCACCATACTTTGTCTTGTGTAGTCCCAGCTCTAAATATGAATCTCACAATGAGTAATTAGAAATGGAGAATTGGAGGGGAGGTGGTGGCGCATGCCTTTAATCCTAGCACTCAGGGGGCAGAGGCAGGCAGATCTCTGAGTTTGAAGCCAGCCTGGTCTACAGAGTGAGTTCCAGGACAGCCACGGCTACATAGAGAAATCCTGTCTTAAAAAAACAAACAAACAACAAAACAAACAAACAAACAAACAAAGAATATGACTGTTATAAATAACTTATATTCTTCATGTATATCTACATGAATATAGAAAATAAAGAAACAAAAATCATCTGATGACATCGAGGTGACAGTTAACACTTTGTCATCTCTTCTTGATGTCTCTTTACATACTAACATATATGTGTTGTATATATAAATCATAGTGCATTTTAATTTTATATTCTGTTTTTCTCTTGAAACATTTGTTTTGGTTTGTTTTGGTTTTTTGAGATAGAGTTTCTCTGCGTAGCCCTGGCTGTCCTGGAACTCACTCTGTAGACCAGGCTGGTCTCGAACTCAGAAATCCACCTGTCTCTGCCTCCCAAGTACTGGGATTAAAGGCATGTGCCACCACTGCCCAGCTTTGAAACATTTGTTAATGGACTAAATATTTGTTTCTGCCATTCCCATCCCTGCAAATGTATGTGTGAAAGTTCTCCGTATCAATAGAGTGATATGTAGAGATGGGACTTGGAGGTAATCAAGTTTGCATGTGACCACAAAGGACAGGTCCTCATTGTGGAACTATTGCCCTTCTAAGAAAGGGCTACAGAGCTCCTACTGTTGCTGTCCCACTGAAGCTACTGTGAGAGGACACTCAGCACAAGTGCTAAAGACAGCCTTCCCCAGGAGCTACATCAGATAGCACCCTGCCTGGGCTCAGATTCTCCAGCTCCCCAGGAGGAGAAAATGAGCTTCTTTGTGACCCTGCAGCCTGTGCAATCCTGCTCCGGCAGCCTAAGCAGACTAAGGTAGCGTTGGCTACACTGTGGATACTCTGCCATGTTAAACACTGTCCAAATACAACACGTATTTATGTCATTCAAGATAATAATGACCACTATGTTAATAACATAATAACCACCAATAATAATTATCCACAAGAATGTGTATGTACCATAGTCTAGTTTTCCAAGTCACTATCTGAAATCCCCTAGTGCATATTATCTTAGTTAGGGTTTAACTGCTGTGAACAGACACCATGACCAAGGCAACTCTTATGAGGACAACATTTAATTGGGGCTGGCTTACAGGTTCAGAGGTTCAGTCCATTATCTTCAAGGTGGGAACATAGCAGCATCCAGGCAGGCATAGGGCTGGAGGAGCACAGAATTCTACATCTTCATCTGAAGACAAACAGGAGAAGATTGGCTCTTCTGCCCTGGGTAGAGCTTCAAAGCCCACCCCCATAGTGATGCATTTCCTCCAACAAGACCACACCTGCTCTAACAAGGCCACACCTCCTAATAGTACCACTCCCTGGGCCAAGCATATTCACACCACCACACATATAATTCACACATTTTGTTGTCATTTCTATTTTTCAAAAAGAATTACTATTGGTGTAATCTGTGTCCCGATGAGAACTGAGGACACTAGGAGGTCCAGAAGTTGGTTTGACTCTCTAAGAACAGCACAATTCTCTTCCCTGATGACCGGTTCAGAAATAACATGCGACCAATCATAAGCTATGAAAAAAAAGTTCTGAGTGAAGGATGGTGGGAAATTCTTACGTGTCTAAGACTGAACCATAAGAGATAGTCTCTCTTTTCTCTAGACACTGTAAATTTAGGATGTATAGCCTTTCTGTTTCCTAACTGTTCCAAAAATGGCAGAGCAGATGCACGAAGCAGTTCTTTGATGCTGCCGCTGAATCACTGACTCCCGCCCTGAAGACCACCTCCCCCAACCCCTGTGCTTCCTGTTATGCAAACTAAATCTGTTCTCTACAAGACAGACGTGCCAAGGTCCTATGTACTGGCATCTATTATTCTGATAAAATGCTTTATCAATTTTTGCTCTTATTCTGTCTCTGCTCATAAATCTTTATCTGTTGCCTTGATTACTTCCCAAGATAGAACTGGAAAGGGGAATCCTAGGTCAAAGGATGTGATCGTGTTTAGTGTTCTTTCATCTGTTGCCAAGCTTATCCTGAGAACGGCTGAGTCAAACTCTCAGCAGTAGATGAGTGGTATCTCAAGAGGTCTTACCCAGCATCAGGGGTCACCCCTGAACTTTTCACAGATGCTCTCTGTGCTGTGACAGCAACTTCCATTTCTGTTGAAGAAGCTGAACATGAATGTAGCCTTTATCACCCATTTGTAGTGAATCATCCTACGTCTGCCTGTTCAAGTCATTGGCTATATTTGAAGCTAAGTAGTCATATAAAAATTTAACTATAATATTTAATTTTAATGTTGTCCTGAATTAGATGAAAGGCAGATTTATATTATAAGACACAAGTTGATGTTGGTATTTTAGCAAAAAACAAAAACAAAAACAAAACCTAAAATTCACTATGGACATAAAAGTCTCTCTTCCTTAAAAGATACCCCTACCTATGGAGTTTGTGAAAGTTCAGGGAAGAGTTTAATAACTATAATCTAAATTCACACGGAACTTTGTATCTTTTTGAAATCAAAAGTCAGTACTCTCAGGCTATCTATCTAACTTCTTGTTTTAAGGCTATCTAACTTCTCGTTTTCAGGCTTCGTTTACGGCCTGTTCAGCTGTATTTAGGTTTCCCTCTTCTGACTTAATGACCTACTATAACTTCCCTCATACACTCTTTCACTAAAAATTGTTTTATGTCAGGTTTAGGAAATTTATAATCAGCTGGAGAGAAATGTGCACGTATAAAATTAGAAATGAACTCCAATAATACTACATACTCAAGATATAGGAGGCAATACCAGTCCATTTTTATTCTGAAAATGCCAGTTTTCAGTGTGCCTGCAGTCCTGGAAAACAGGATAATTCAATCTCCATTATTAATGTGTTCAATTATACATTTTAATATAGGTAGGCTCTAGCGAGGTACTCTCTTGAGAGAAATGAGGCGATGTGAGCAGGGCCCACTTCCTGGCCTCCAGAAGCCTCCCATGACTAGACTGGGAAGTGTGGGGCAGGCAGCTTGCTCATCCCCAAAGACGAGCATCATGTTTAAAGAAAAATCATTACGATCTCTGCGTCTGGTTCTGTATGTAGAAACAGAGACAGCCTCTGAGCTGCAGTCCACTGTCCCCCACAGGCAGAAGGACTTTATGAAGAGTCAACCCACAAGCCACGCAGGAAGGCTGCAGTCACTGAAGACTGAGGGACAGGACTATGGTGTCCCAGAAGGAACTGATGAGGATCAGACCTGGTGTCAGGATCAGAGAGCGAAGGGGAAACCAGAGCACACGGTGATGGAGAGTGTCACGCTAGGGTGTCTCAGCCACATTTGTTTGGCCGCAGAGGAAATCCGGTCAGCAATGTGAAAGCCAAGCGATTTTCCCCAGAGAACCCAAATTCCAGGTCACCTTCAGAGTGACAAAAGTCTCCATCCTCTGCTCTTAGCAAAAGGGAAGAGTAGAAAAGTTAGCAAAGATCCTCTAAGGTCAGGAGATCAGGAGAGAAACCAGAATTAGAAACGGGATAAGCATGTTGATACAGTAGCTTCTAGCTGCAAGTGGCTGCTTGAGTCAATTAAAATAAAAGTTACTTTAGAAAAAAGAAATGCAGGTGGTGTTCAGCTGCTTTTCACTGTACACAGGCTACCTTCTTCTCTCTCTCTGCTTCTGGGCTTGGTCACCTCAGTCCACAGAACACTACAGATCTAGCTTTTGAGTTGTTAGGACGTTTTGATTCATTCTCTATCTATATCTCTGTCTCTGTCTCTGTGTCTTTGTCTTTGTTCTCTCTCTCTCTCTCTCTCTCTCTCTCTCTCTCGTCTCTGCCTGTGTCTCTGTGTGGGGGAAGCAGTAGTTTTTCTAGTCGTTGTAACAAAAGACATAACATATGTCTGGCATATGTTATAGCATAAACAAGGGAAGCAGTTTCTTTTGGCCTTTCATGGTCCAGAGGCCATAAGGGAGCAGAGCAATTCACATCATTGATGCAGGTAGCAGAAAGAGAATGGACGCCTGTGCTAACAGGCGCTCTTCTTTTTACCTTTATCCTATCTGGACAACACCTACATTCCCATCCCTATACCACCCTACCCTGTCCCCATTTCCTAACCCTCCTTTAGGATGGTGCCATCCTCTCAGGAACAATCCTCTAATTCGTCTTCTGTGGAAACACACCCACCCACAAATCCAGGGTCTTGTTTTGCTAATCTCCTCAGTATTTCTTCATCAAACGGAGTCATCAACCAGGCTTAACCATCAAAAGCCTTCATTTCTGGACACCCAAGCCCTCTCTTTAAGTCACAGCAGTAGGTAAAACAATGGCTTTTAAATATTAGACAAAACCACAAAGTTGTAACTAATGAGAGAAGGATGCTATGTGTACTCAACTTTCTTCCCTTGTTCTCCAGACAACCTACTCCAGTGGGGAAACCTTATGGGTTCACTGATTTTAAAAAAACATTAAATTTCTAGGACAAAGGGATAGGTATAGAGAGCCACGCCCAAGCTGGCTCATTCGCCATTACAACATGGCACCGGCATCCGGTGTCCTCTCCCTGTAAACAAGTAGTCTGCGCATATGCTAAGGGCCAGAGCACGCCAAGTCACAGCCCATCCCAGGGCGTCACATGAGGTAATGAGCAAACAGCCAATCAGAAATGAACACACCGCTCCAGGGTATATATAAGCAGTGCCTTTTCAGGGCTTGGGGTCTTCCTCTTAAAGATGCAATAAATGCTTGTTGCAGAAGGATCGTGGTGTCCGCATGCATTCTTGCTGGCGAGACGATTGCGCGGATTACAGATAGGGAGATCCGTATTTTCCTCAGATGTTCAGGTGAGTGCTTCAAGTGACCACTTTTACTCAGAACTCTAGTGTGCAGTACGGAAACACAGAAACCCTGAGAATGCATGCATGGCTACAAGCAAGGCCAGTTCATACTAGCCTGAATGAAAAGACTCCCACATCCATGGGGTATTGAGTAGATCCTTTTTAGGCCTATTGCTTTGGTCACCATGCTGTATTACCTCCAGAATAAAGGAAGTTCTAGACTAACTCAGATAAATCAAAAAGTTCAAAATGAACAAAACTAATCTCAGGTGACTTAACTATGTCATGAAACTAAGCCTGGTAAAAATCTGAAGCAAACAATAAGACCCAGACCCAATGACATAAACTTCTAGATGTCTGTTCCAATACAAAAAAAACTACCAGGCTTGTAAAACAAATATGACACTTAGCTAAGACAAAAGGAATACCGGCATCAGCTGTTCCTTAATAAAACCAGCTTTTACAAATATATTCCATATGTTGAAGAGGATGAAAAAAAAATCCACTGAACACAATGAGGAGAGACATTAAGGATGAAAGGAAGATCTGAATGGAATGGCTAGAGGTGGCAGTACGAGCTGGAATGAAAGGGAAAGGGATGGAAGTAATACCCAATTAAATCACTGAGCTTCAGTACGCAGCAATAGAAGCTATCCAGAGAAAATGAATAGAGAGAGAGACAGAAGTAATGAATATGACATCATTGACTGTTGAAGCATGAATATGACATCACTGGCTGATAAGCATGAATATGACATCATTGGCTGTGGAGCATAAATATGACATCACTGGCCGTGGAGCATGAATATGACATCACTGGCTGTGGACCATGAATATGACATCACTGGCTGTGGAGCATGAATATGACATCACTGGCTGTGGAGCATGAATATGACATCACTGGCTGTGGGAGTACATCAAGCAGTCTAACAGACATGTATTAGAGTCACAAGAAGACTCCAATTGTTAAAAGAAAGGAAAACAAATGAGAAAAAGAATTGAAGAAATATTCCCCACCCTACCCCTGTTTAATGAAAACTGTGAACTCACAGACACAAGATGCTCAATAAACCCCAAGTGAAGAAGCAGGGAGCAAAACAAGATGAGAAAAGACTTTGGTAGGCAGAATAACAGTCCTCACCTAGCTAATGACGGTCTACAACCCAAACTCTGGAACTTGTGGCCTTTCCCTGGCTCCACTTCATGGAAGTGATTAAATTGAGGGTCTAACATAGAAGATGGTACTGTGCATTGATGGGCAGCCCCTGTGTGAGCACAAGGACTTTACACAAAAGAAGCAACAGAGAGTCCGAAAAGGAGAGAGAAAATGACAACAGCAGTAAGTCATGAGCAAGGACTGCAGGTGGCCTTTCTCTAGGGGCCAAGGAAGGCCTCATATAGATTCTCCTCCAGAGACACTTTTGTTTTAGTTTAGTAGTTTTGGATTTCAGAACTATAAGACAATAGTGTGTCACTTTAAGCCGCTAAAAGCGAGTAAAGCTGTGCTCAGCTACTAGGAACTGTAGCCTGTTAATTAAGGCTGCACAAGAGAAGGGGTTATCTAGTCTTGGCAGGAGGTCTGTGACGGTGAATAGTCTCAGGCTGCAAACATCCAGGGGGAGGAAGCTGAGTGGTTGGTCTTTGCACACACTGATCAATCAATCATGCATAAACGCTCAACTCGAACTCCCGAGAAAAGTTCTGTCTATGCTTTTGAGTCCTGACAGTACAGGTAATGGCTTTGTCCTTTTACCATGGGCCAACTAGTCTCTGAGTTCTCAACAGGCTGTGTCCTTGTGAGAATACACACTCCCCCGAGGCTTCCTCCTTCACCCACACTCTTTAGTTGACTGTAACAACTTCCTTTCTTACCCTGCTTTCTGCCCTACAGCAATCCCAACTTGTAAGTGGATGACAGGCTCTGATTCTCTCTGCAGGACCCACCCTGAAACAAAGCCCACACCATCCTAAGTTGCTTGTTCCCTTGTCCATCAATTCCTTCAGCATTATAAATTATGAGCCCTTCTAGAAGCCTCTTGAGTATATTGCTCTACCCTCTATTATAAGCCATGCAGGTTTCAACCTAACAAACGGAGAATGCAGGACTGAAAGCCAGATCCCAGTGCGAAGGACACAGCGAAATTCAAAGCCTGTTAAGCAAGAACTTATTCCTTCTGGTTGAGAAGATTAAATCGCTGGCTTGGGTGAAGGCCAACATTTAAACAATTTAATCCAGTTGGGCTAGTCAATCACTCGGCCAAGAGACTACCTTAAAGAAGGCTAGACCATCCTTAGGAAGGTGGGCTCCCCTTAACTATGCTACAGAGATAGGCGGAGTAATTACTCTTTTAATGACATTATGTGCTTTTCCTCCCCGAGGATGCTTGTCCTGGGCACAGTCCCTAAGAGTCTCCATGAGTTTCAGCTGGGTCTGCCTGTTTTTCCTGAGTCCTGTCTCAGAAAGACAGAACTATCTCTCTCTCCCTCTCCCCCTCCCCCCTGCTCCCCCCCCCCCCCTCCGGCCCCCCCCG
>JADRCD010210147.1:0-15175 GCA_019843815.1 Montemys delectorum | reverse complement strand
CTCTCTCTCTCTCTCTCTCTCTCTCTCTCTCTCTCTCTCTCTCCCCTTTCCTTCTTTTCTTTCTTTTTCTTATTAAAAACCAAAACCAAAACCAAAAACCTGTCATATGGCTGTCCTCAGTGCTGGTTTAGCTAAAACAACAGATCTTCCTCATGTCCTCTCTGCCCTCCAGCTTCAGGTAGCTGCTGGGGTTTACAGCTTGCCTGCCCTTGGGGTTTTTCTTTTAATCACTAATAAACACGTTTTCTTTAAAGAAACCTCAGGTTTGTTTGACTCTTGAGCGTTTCCTGCCTTTAAATTATTTAATCATCAGGGAAAACAGGCCTGTTCCCGCACCTCTAGACGGTATCAAGAAGATTCAATCACTTCCCTCGTGAGTTAAGCTCCTTCTTCCGTTAGGGGTGGCTCTGGCTGCACACCTTCAAACCCTTGCTTTGTACTTCCTCTTCTTGTCTGTCACGCATCTTCTTGAGGGTCCTTACAGTCCTAATTGTCTCTGGAGAATGTTACAGCTTATCTTTAAAGATGTACCTCATCCACATAAACCATATTCCTGGTGCGCAAACCTTCGTGTAGCCCTGTCTGTGGAGTTCAATTTTCCACTTACAGCACGCACTGGATGAAGCTTCCAGAGATAAACAGTAAAAAGCACCGAGGATCCTCTAGCAGAAAGCCTGACAGTTCTCACGGGGCCACATTGTGAGGAAGCCCAGGCTAACCACAGGAAGCAGGGGCACAGAAAGAGACTGACAACTGACCCGACCCTAACAATTCCAGCCATCCCACTCCCACAGGAGGATGGGGCACCATCAGATGAAGACTTGGATCTAGACAGAGAACAAGTGAAGAGTACTAGAGATGGTGAGTTGCTATTGGGGGGTTAATCAGGAGAATGAAAGCCACAGGGGACTACGAAACTCAGACCGGAGAGTTGAGTTGACAGATAACCATGGAGCTAGTCTCTGATAAGGACTGCCACAGACCCTACCCGCGGGCATCCACCGTTTCTAGACCGCAGGAGAACTGACCTGCTTTTGTACTCTTCCATCCTATAAAACCCGCAGACCCTCGCTCGGCGCCGGGCACACGCGGTTTCGTTTCTGTTAGAATCTGTGGCCTTTGCCTGTTCTGATTAAGGAACAATTCTGCTTCTAGAGATACCTGCCTGCTTTCTTTGATTCCTGCGTCACCTCCATCAATCCTGATCTAAAATCTTCACGAGTGACAAAAAGATGTTTTTTTCTTCTCATTTGAAAGCCTTTATAGAAGGAATTATTATTTCTTGACTTCAAGAGATGTAAGTACCGGTCGCTCTCTATTCTGGAAGCACACCTAAGTTGGGGCCCAAGATTACCAGTTTGCAGCTGTCTCCTGGGTACAGGTGTAAATAAATAGCCTTGGGGCAGGTGAAGTGTGTCCCATCAGGAGTTACTGCTCTTATAGCTAGACTGGTACAGCTCTTTTTATTTTTTATACACTAGGCTTCTCCTATGACCTGAACAGGTGCCCAGTTGAACATGCCCCTTTGTGTTGGCATTGGTTCCCACTCCAGTGTAAGTAACCTGGCTTGTGTGGGTGCATACCTAGAAGTCCTGACCTAGGTAAGGAGCCCATGTGTAGCTGCCTGCAGCCACTCATACAAATGGGTAGTCTGGAATGGGAGTCAGGGCTTGAATAATTAAGGGTACCTGAAATGCGGAAAGGGTTTGAAAAAATCAGACCAACACATGGTGTGCTTTCAGTCGGCCAACATTCATTGAATTCTCTTTGTTACAAGTAAACAGGAAGATAAAGCAAAACCCCTCCCCCAAGTTCGTCAGCAACTTGGCCCAATCAGCAGCTTCATCTTCAGTTTCTGGAGGCGGGACTTCCACCATAACTGGAACTTGGAGAGAGGCGTGGCTATTAGCAGGAGGTGGGCAGAGAGGCGTGGCTATCTGTGGCAAGGCGGGGGTCTGATAGAATCAGCCCTCCGCTGTAGGAGGGTCACACCCATGGGTGGCTTTTACTAGCACCTGCATTTTTGAGAAGAGGAGCATTCGGACCCAACTGGATGGCTTTGTCTTGTTTGCCTTTGTCTTGTGCTGAGGCCCAGGGTCTAAGGGTGTTAACGCTACTAACCCATTCTGCCATATTGGCCAGTGTAGTAACCAGCTGTAGGGTGACCAGGGAGCCCCTTGTCTCTGTACCAACTCAGCCCAGCACAGGGTCATGTCTTCTTCGCACGAAGGGTTTTTTCAATCCCCATATTATTCCTCCCGTGTTTCCCCCTTTAAGACCTATTATGGCCTAAATTCATTATCCCTCTGTGGGAGCTCCCTTTTAGACCCCTTTTGTGGGAAAGTCCAGACATGATCAGTATAAAGATAAGACCAACAGGTTTCCTCACCATTATTTTCTGTCCTCTGGCCACTCATTCCCAGGCTGTCACTAGCTGTGGCGTGGACAGTTCCATCACAGCATGATGAACTTGAGAGCGATCCGAGGCCAACCTGTCCCCAAGTAGTATCTACCGAAGGAGAGAAGGCAGAACCCCTCTGGGCAGTTAGTTATATTGATGGGTGTCCAGGCCATGGCTGCTCTCCAGACTAATTTATGTGACAGGACACTGGCTCCGATGTACATCCACACAACAGGGAGGACATCAGGAGGAGATGGTCAGTTTCAGAGGCTGGTCTGGGGCTGGGGCTCTCATGATTGATTGACTCTTGGCTGAGGTCCATGGCAGCCCTGGTATGGGCGTGGTGTGTCCTAGGCTTGACACCTGCAACTTTAGGAGCTGAGGGAGTGGCGAGGATTGGGCAATTTTTTGGTGTATTGTCAGCCAAGTCTTTGAAGAACCACTGGAGGTGGGTGTGTCCGTACTTTCTGAGGTCCTCTGAGCCCTTTGGGAGCGGTGCAGGTGGGCAACCAAACATGATCTCAAGGGAGAACCACTGCAGTTAGAGGGTGTGCATTGCACCCTAAACAGTACAAGCGGCAGACTTTCTGGCCTGAGGAGGTCTGTTTTTGGCAGTGGTAGCCAGTGCTATTCCAAAGTTTCTAGTCACTGTCACAACCCTGCCTGATGATTGGGGTAGGACTGTATGTGCAAGACTCACACTGATCTTCTCTGCACGTAGGAAAAACTTCTACCCACACTGAAAAGTGCACACAATAACCAGCAAATACTGCTCCCCTCTGCTGGGTTGAGTGTCAGTCAAGTACACTTGTAGATGTTCAGATCGGTAGGACCCCTGTTTTTATGTCTGCATCGGGGCCTGGGCCCCTGCTTGGGACTGTCCACGCCCACTGTAGACACTTTGCTAGGTTGTGGGGTGCTGATATTTGGCAGCCTCAGAACCACCAAATATCTTCGCAACAGTTTTTGTATGGCAGTTTCTCTAGATGGGCGGCTTCATGAGCTTGCTGGGCTTTAGACTGAACTAGAAAGGGTGAGCTTATCCAGCAGTAAGCCTCTGAGCTGACAGTTACATCAGATGGCACTAAGTTGCTTTTACAGGCATGTGTGTGCCTGAAAACCATATCTGCCGTCTTCGTAGCTGAGGGGAGGGCCTGACATTCCCCTTAGTGGACACATTGGAACGCGCTCATGCCTAGAACATAGCCAGTAAGCCTGGTGAATTGGCCACCTGTAGAGGCTGGTGAGTACTGCCTAGGGCAGATGCCTTTGGAGGGATGGGATTTAGGTGACCTCGTGACACGGGGCAGCTATGGTGCTGGCAGTTGGAGCCAGCATTGGGTTGAATCATGGGTAAAACCGTATCCTCTGGGACACTAATGAGGCTGCTTTCATGGTATCCTCAGGCTTAATAGTCTGTGCAGGACTGTGTGTGGGTCACACCTCAGAGTGGAGCAGACCCCGTGAGGAGGAAAGTTTCATAATCAGAAACCGGGGTGCCTAAGCCTGTGTGGTGTGTGGGTGGAGTAGGGAAGACCAACTTTTGCCTGAAGCAGGTACGTTCCTGGCCAGCTGCCTCACAGCAGTTTAGGAGGCCTTTCCTTAGGGTCACACATATAACTCCATGCTGTCACCTCCTGTTATGGGAACTGGGTGTCCATTCAGGGGAAGAGCCCACAGAGTGTTGGACCCTATCAGATCCCACAGCCGCAGAACCGTGGGGCAATTGTAAGCATTAACACACTCTCTGCTCATTCAGAAGTTGTGCATTCCCATTTTAAATGTCTAGTCTGTTTCTCTGGAGACAGTACCAGTGCCTTGGTGTCCTTGGAGGGCAGTGGCATGTCTGTATCCCATGCAGCCTTGGGCCTGTAGGAAGCTTGAGATACAATTGCCTGCCCAGGGACCAAGCCCACCAACTAGCTCTTCCTGACTATCTCCCCTCTAGTCCTTACCTGGTCTCGATGTTCAACCTTCTTCCACTTGGGAGAGTCTAGACCCAGGTCTCACACCCCCATTGGCCACTGGAAGAGAACCCTGGGATCCCACAGCAGGTCGAGGTGCACGTTTCTGGGTCCCAGGAAGCTCCAGAGGGCTGACAGGCCTGCAAGCAGCAGTCTCTCTAGACTAAACTGCGGTCGTGGTAAAGGAGATCTCACTGTGGGAGAGCATGCTTCAGAAATGTTGAGGGGATCTTTCTGGAATACGCACTCAGACACCAATGATAGTGGATGAGAGGAGATGTCACTGGTAGAATAAAGCCAGGATAGCTCCTGAAAGCCTTGGTTCCAGGTCCAGTTTGGATTCCCAGTTTATACTGTAAAACCACAAGGTGGGACAGTTAGGCAAGCGAGGAGATTTTACAGAAGCATGTGTGGCAGTCAGCAGACTGTTAGGGCAATAAGCAATTGATTCAGAGATTTCTCCAGGTCAGTCTGTTCCAAGTAACAAGTGAAGTCCTGCTTAACACATTGGAAGCACAGGTACTCTAAGTAAATCCCTAAACAAATGAAAACATCAGCATCTAATAATCGGTCTTTTGGTTTGTTTGTTTGGTTGGTTGGTTTGGTTTGTTTTGTTTTTACCTAATTCTACTTTAGTAGGGCTCTTTGGAGAGGTTGTGAAAACCTTCATGAGATAGAACTCCACTGGAGGAAGTAGATAGGGAGGGAGGAGCCTTGAGATTTTTATCTGAAATTGGTTTCCTGTCCTGTGTTGCTTCCTGGTCCTCCAGGATCCAAGCGAGCAGCCTCATATGCCCACTGCCCCAGCCTCCTCTTACCACTTCCCTGCCTTGAGGGACACAGCTATGAAACCCAGAGCCAAAATAAATGCTTCCTCCCTTAGTGTGCTTGTCAGATGTTGGTCACAGCAGTGTAATCACTTCGTTATTTAAAAATAAGTGCTTATAACTGGCACTGTAAAATGCCATTGTGCTTTTATTTATGAAATGCAATACAGTGAGGATGTAACATACTTTCAGTCTACATACTCAACTTATTTTTCAGTTAATACCCACATGATGGTGTGATAAGAAGCAAAGCCCCGACTTTCGCCCATTCCAAAGCACTTAGACTCTGTTTTTAATTTGAATTGTCTGGAATTCATAGAGACCTGCTTACCTCTGCCTATCAAGTGCTGGGATTAAAAACATGTGCCACCCAGTTAGACTCTGCTTTTAACACCTCAGGATTTAATGGTTTTATATCAAGCTTTAAGAATAATCACATTTTTGTTCTCTTATTGAAGTTTCCTTTCCTTATTTTCATTTCATCCTAAATATATAGATTTCTCTACAGTATGAACATCTGAAGTCATTGACCCTAGAAGAAAAGTACTAATATTATTCTGCTAAAATAATTTAGCCATTAATGACTCCTAATGACATATTGTTAGACCCATAGATCAGAACGTTGTTCCGCCCTCACAGAGAAGTATCTACTTGCAGTAGGTGGTACTTAACACTACTGTACAATGGGCCAAGGGTGAGACACTCAGGAAAGTCAGTCCTAAATGAAACGTCTTTGTCAAACCTCAAGGCCAAACTTTCAAGGCTCAGGGATCTATGCAGAGGAGGAGGCAGAACTATTATAAGAAGGTGGTAAGTGAGTTCAGAGAAATATCCTCTAGACACCACAGGGCTAATATATGAACTTACAGAGACTGTTGGCAGCATGCACAAATTCAAACCACACCAACTCTGAGGACGGAGAAGGGGAAGTGCCACACAAAGTGTCACACCTAACAAAGAAGCTATTTGTAACTGATGTCTGTGGAGATAGCAACAATTTCCAAGGGATTGTCACTGCTTATATCAATCGCACCCCAGGGAAGGCCCCACGCCCAGAAGTAGTTGGCAATACAAAATGGGTGCTATGTTTCTATGGTGTTTGTTTTTGGTTTTGTTTTGATTTCTTTGTTTTAATGGGTTTTTGTTTGTTGTTTGTTTTGATTTTTGTTTTTGAGAGAATATAAAAAGAATAAGGAGTTGGTTGGGGAGGAAGGTGAGGAGGGTCTGGAAGGTGTTGGGGGTGGGGACGAAAAAGAATATGATCAAAACGTAGCATATGAGAAAGAAGTAAGAAAAAATAAAAAAGCTGAGTAAGTCATGAGGAGCAAGCCAGTCAGCAGTAAGCAGCACTCTTCCATCGCTTCCGCCTCAGAGTGTCTCCCCTGGACTGCCTTCCTGACAGACTGTAGCCCGGGAGGTGAAGTAAACCCTTTTCCTCCGCAGGTTGCTTTTGGTTGTGGTGTTTTATCATAGCAGTAGAAACCTAATTAAGATGCGTGGGAATGTAACTTAGTAATGGAGTATTTGCTTAGCACATGCAAAGTCTTGGCTTAGGTCCCCCGATACTGCAACAGAATAAGGAGAGAAGATAAGGAAAACAAAAGTCTGGCCATCTTAGATTGGGTTTTGAAAAAAAAAATTACTTTCAGTTAAAAGAGAATCTGCCAGCTCCCAAAAAGCCATCCATTGGGTGGTTTCAAATCCTGTGCTAATGAGAGCTGAGACTCCTCTACTCTGATGAAGGCTGCAGTCATCACTGCTTGTTCCCAATGTATTGCTCATGTGCGCTGTCTTTTGGGGGGCACTTCAATAGATGCAAAGCAGATAGTGCAGCACCAACAACTACCTGCCAAATAAAAACCACATCAAAGCCACACTGCAATGGCCTTGGAAAGTTAAGCTCCTCAGCATGGATATATGCCTCCATCTCCAAACAGCTCTCACACCGAGGGCTTTCCGTCCTGTAGGCCCCGCCTCTGATTTAATACCAAGTTCTCCCCTTAAGGAGATAAATGTGGGTGCTTTCTTTTTTATGAGGTAATAACTGCGGCCTCTACTAAATAAACATAGTGGCTGAGGTATTTATAGGAGATAAATTCAAAGCTAAAAATCTAAAAGAACTTTTAGAACTTTTAGCCTAGAATATAAATTTAATTGAGCACCCCCAGGAGCACGTCAGGTCAACCCTATTATAATTAACTGGAATCTTCTCCTGCCCCTTTCCCCCCAAGACACTCTTTTGTGACTCTTTCTACATTTCTAGAAGATGGGTGTAAGAATTCTGTGATAAATTTTCCATTTGCTCCTCAACAATTGCTCTACCTCTCAATTGATGATTTTTAATCCTCTGTGGAACTCACCACTTACAAACTCATCACACACAGCATTCAAAAATTAAAAGGAATTGACTTAGCCCTTTCCTTCCTCTACTACCAAGAGTGTGTAGAAAATATTTACTAGAAACCAGCATTTAAATCAATTGAACACCAGAGTCACAGGGTAGGGGAGAATCATTCGATCTTAAAATAGCCCTGAGCTCATTCCTTTGGAGAAATTGCAATTTAGCTGTTTACTACCTCAGGTTATTTCACTTCTGAGATACAGCTTGCTGCTACCCATCAAAATAAAATGGGGGTCTCTGGAAATAAAACGGAGACTCTGTGTATTTATTGCTATAACATGAAAAAAAAAAGGGAGCCGAACAATTTCTTTTTTCTTTTTACCACATTTGTAAAATGTATTTGGTGTGTGTATGTGTGTGTGTGTGTATGTGTGTGTGTATGTGTGTGTGTGTGTGTGTGTGTGTGTGTGTGTGTGTGTGTTTAATTAGGTCACAAGAATACTTATGGAATTCATTTCAAAAAGTTACTGGAACACTTCAAAGGGGCAGGAAGTGTCTTCCAGCAGAGCCGCAGCCTTTCAGGTTTGCAGAAAGTCAGTCGTGCCACACATAAGCTGTCCTTAGCCCGAGGAACAGTAGTGGGGGGAAGTGACTTTTTGACAAGGATTAGTGACTCTCCAGAAGATGCAGGGTTAGCCTAAGAATATTACTTAATGTGATAATCTAAAATTGATTCTACTGTGTTATTGGGAATGGGTATTTTCGGTTTGTTTTGTTAATATCCTAACCATCCCTTAGACTGGGAATTTAAAGACTAAATTTATGACACAATTTCAAAGAAACTCATTTACTTGTTAGAAATAAATTATTCTAATCTAATACAGATTGCAGTTGCTTCTCTGAATAAATTCACATCTTGCAGCAGAGTCTGTGAATGCCCATTGATACCTCATGGGCCCACCGGTAGGTCACCTGTGATTTGACTGGATGGTTCCAGACACACCCAGGGGTTCCCTCTTGAGGCACCCAGGTCCCCTTCCCACCAAGGCAAGCCAGAAGATCCAGTATGTGAGCATCGGTGAGCAACCGCCAACCAGCGTCAGTGAGCAAGTGCATGAATGGCTGCCTGACTCCTGGCAGGTCAGTTCTGGAGGTGTGCTCTACACAGTCACAGAGTTCCCAGACAACTGAAGCCTGCAGTAACCAATCCACTCATCTACTCTTTGTTAGCAAATCCTTGTCGACTGCCTCCCACTCTCACTGGCTTTCTAGGATCTGCTCGCAGACGAGCTTAAATATGTGAAAAATCTTGTCTCTTGCTTTGTGCAAATCCAAACTAAGATCACTTAAACCATTGGAAACTTATAGGTTTTTTTAAAAAAAAAAAAAAAAACTTCCTTTTATTTTATTTTATTTTTATGTCAAGGTTGGTAGTTAAAATCACCAATCAGACCTGGGTATCATGGCTGGCTTTCTGACCAGTTATCTGAGAACTTGGAGTAAGGACCTAGCTTCTACGTTCAGTCTTGTATAAAGCAGAGATGGGAAGGACACCTCCTTGAAGCTGTATTTGGTATCTGTTAGACAATACACTTAACACCCAACTCAGTGTCCAATTTGTACCAGATAGAGTTTGGTAGTAGGAAATAGTGCCAGCTGTGGTTGTTTGATTTCATAGCTTCCTGTTTTGTTATGAAAGTCTTTTACTGTGTCCAAATTCATCTAAAGCAAATAGATTTCAGATAGGCTCATGGGAGGGAGGGGCAAGTAGCCAGGGATTGGGAACAATACATAAAGGAAGACAGAAGGAACTTCCTGTCTGTGTCAACTTCACTATACACCTTACAGCAGTAGAGCAGAATTCTCATGAAGCCCCTTCTCCAGCCCCTCAGGCTAAGCGGGTTTCCTTTCCTGCTGTGACCTACCCACAATGCTCATCCTAACACATGACCTTTGTGGTGGCTCAGATAAAGTGAGATAAGTAGTTAAGTATTATTCTAGATATTTTGGTGTATTTTTTATTATGGTCTTAGCATTAAAATACGCAGGCCCTTAACAAAGATTTTACTCGTATCCAATCCTATAAGACTTTGATGATTTGCATATGCTCGGTCCAGGGAGTGGTACCATTAGGAGGTGTGGCCTTGTTGGAGTAGGTGTGTCACTGTGGGGGTGGCCTTTAAGACCCTCAGCCTAGCTGCCTGGAGGTCAGTCTTTTCCTAGCAGCCTTCAGATGAAGTGTAGAGCTCTCAGCTCCTCCTGCTCCATGCCTGCCTACCTGGATGGTGCCATGTTCCCACCTTGATGATAATGGACTGAAGCTCTGAATCTGTAAACCAGCCCCAATGAAATGTTGTCCTTATAAGAGTTGCCTTGGTCATGGTGTCTGTTCACAGCAGTAAAAACCTAACTAAGGCAAAGATCTTAACTGAAAATTAAAAGACCCACTTTACCTAGAATGAGAAGGAAGTCTGCCTTCAGGCTCTCTGTGGACCTGGCTGGCACTCTCCTCTGGCCTCCAACCTACCAGGGCATTCTGCACAGTAAGAAGCCTATTTCTTAAAAAATGTCCTTCTCTTTCTCCCACCTTCACGCATACACACACACACACACACACACACACACACACAAATACACACACAGGCTATTGATTCTTTCTCAGTGGAATCTGACTCATAAAATCATTATAAAATTTTATGTATATTCAAAATTCACTCTTAAGAACATATTTATGTGGGCTGGAGCGATGGCTCGGTGGTTAAGGGAAGGACATTGCTGCTTCTTCAGAGGACTCAGGCTTCATTCCCAGCACTACATGGTGGCTCACAGTCATCTGTCACTCCAGGTTCAGAAGATCTAATGTTCCCTTCTGACGCCTCCGGCGTCAGGACCACTCATAGCTCACAGACATATATGCAAGTAAAACAACCAAGCACACAGAATGAAAATATTTTTAAGAGAACGTTTGCTGACTATAAAGTTATTTTGAAGCTAATTTAACTTGGTATATACAAGTATAGAAGACTAAGCAATATAGAAATTATTTTTTTCTTCTGAACTATATTTCAGGGTGAGGAAAACTAATACACCCCTCCCTCCCCGGACCTTCCAACTTAGTTTTCTGTTTTTTGAATAACAACGTAAGTCCAATTTATGCTGATTACATACTTCTAGGAGTGGGAACCTACTAGGGGTCATACAAAAAAAAAAAAAAAAAGTCTACGGCCCCGAGAAGTCACTGTCAATAGCACCTCTATTGTGAGTCGAGGCCATGTTGGAATGCTGACTGGCCTGATCTCCTGATCTTGTGTGCAGACAAGCACAGCTGCTTTGAGTGCTGTGATCCCGCCATGTCCCCCGGGAAGATGAAGGCAGAGAGACTGCAAGTTTAAGCCCTGCTTGGTACAGAGTTAGTTCAAGGCCAGCCCAGAAGAGAACCCACTTCACAGATACAAAAGTTGAGGATTGGGGATGTAGCTTCATGGTACAGCATGAACAAAACACAAGCCTGTGACCCTGGTAAGTTCTTCTCTGAGGATTGTTTCTGAACAGAGAGGGTCATAGTGGCGTCTCTCTTCCCAGAGTGAAGCAGAGACTAGAGAACTAAATGCCTGGCCTCTGACAAGCCCTCTGAGGATGCCACTCATTGCTGTTCCTCATTGTTACTCCGGCTCAGGCTTTAAGAATGCAGTTCTCTGTGAGCCCATTGATTCTGTCCTGATTGCCCCAGTTAATTTCGTTCTGCCCGGTTGGCAACGCCCCTTCCGGTTGAGGCAGGGTAAACAATGGCTCCGCAGTGGACTGGGTATTTAGATGAGATGCATAAAGCTGTAAAGCTGCTATTAATTTAGCTTTTAAGATAGAAGAATGAGGTATTTCTCAAGCATTTCTAGATATCACAGAGATGTGAAATTAAGTAGGAGTGTGGAGCGCTCCTGTGAAATCACAAAAATGTTCAAGATTGACATTTTAATGGCGTTTAAATACATCCCTCGGGCCATATTTGCACTACTGCTATGTTCACGTTTCATCCATGTGTGAGTTTTGTTTTGTTACTTACATAAAGATTTTTACAGCCAACTTTAAACATCAATTCCTAGAATGTGTTGTTCTCTCAGGGACACCAAAGGATGTATGTAAAAGGACACACTATAATACTGAAGCTCCGTAGCGGGCCTCCATATCACACACACCCTCCCCTAGACATCACTGCTGTCTTGCCCACAGGAAGAAATGGCTTTTCTCAAACTCTTCTTGAATCTAGGGTTGGCTGGGAAGATACTTCCATTCCGCCAGCGAATAAGAGGGGTGGAGGTGGAAATGCGTGGAAGAGTCCTTCGTAGTGAGCTGGCGGCTCACTGGTGTTGGCCGCTGGTCTGGTCTCAGCATTCCACTGCCTGGTTATCAGCTTCCTCCTGGTATCTGGAGCTGCAGATGCGGCAGTCGGTCAGTGTCTGGTCACCAGCTCCATCAGAACCTAGGCAGTTGGCTCTCCCTGTGTGAACAGCAGCAGTTTTCAGAACTCTGCGCCACACTGTTTGCCCTTCAAATCCACATCAGCTGGCAGATCCCAGTCTTCTGTTCCTTGAATCCATCCAAGCATTTTGTGAGTACCTGTTTTAAATTCCTCTCTATCTAATGCTAGTGGTATCTTCTTCCTGCATTGACTTCTATATGGATGTCAAGAATAATGAGTGGCTCTATGGGCTTTGGAGCGGCATTCAAGCGTTAGAGTAAGACTTGAAGGTGGGAAAGGATAAAGTGTGTGTAATAACACGCGTGGTTATTTATACCCAGCAGAGAAATACTACAAGATTATGTTTTTAAAAAAAAAAATCAATATTTATTTTTAGAAAAGCCAAAGTGGTTCTGAGTGAGCTTGCATGTGCCCCTTAAATTGTTTAAAAATAATTTTCATGAAATATGTGCTTTTCTTTTTTGAGGGGGACTACATATTTAAAACTTTTAACTATTAAAAATGACAAATTTTTGCAATAATTTGAATATATAACAACAAACTGAACCTGGCTGCTGAGATGGCTCAGCAGAAAGAGTGCTCGACATGTAAGCCTAACTTCTTGAGTTTGTGAGTTCGATTCCCCGAAACCATAGTAGAGGTGAGAGCTCCCAAGGATTGTCCTCTAACTAACACACATACACACACAGTAATACACACACATACACACACACACACACAGAGTAATCAGAAATACATTTAGGTAATTAAAATATCTTATATTTGCCTTTTTTTAATCTTTAGTTTTATTTTTTGAGACAGGGTCTTGCTATGTAGCCTTGCTAGGCCTGAAACTCAGAGTTTTACCTGTGTCTGCCTCCTGAGTGTTGAGATTCAATGTGTGCACCATCACACCCAACATTATAAGCTTTTTTTTTTTTTTTTTACTTCTGACTTATAATACAACAGGCATAGTCTTTGACATTCCTTGAATTATCTCTCATTGAAACAAAGGTGCTATTTACTGTACGGCATAGTATTACATAATGTTAAGGAAAAATGAAAGGCATAAAACCTGCCCACCAGGAATATCACAAGCCATGAATACTCTGTGCTACTTTTAGTTTATTTTGTTTTCTAATTTGAGTCACGTGTCTCTGGAAGCTGAGCAATTTCTGACTAACATCAACAGGAAATTTATGACCCACTGATGACTGACACTTTAATGATGGGCTCTTCCTCAAGCATGACTTGGTCACACTAGCCTGTCCCTACTAAGAAATGTCTCTTACTGCTACAAAGCATGTGGGGTTCCTGAGCATCGGCTGTGAGTGACAGGCATTCTCAGTCACTCAGGGTAACTGGCTCCCTCTCTGAGGAGGCTCTGCTTGAGCATAGGCAACAGCAGTCTTCCCTTTGGTCCTCCCTTCTGGAGCAAACGCTGGTGAGGTTTAAAACTTTGGTTTTTAATTTTGTGTACTTGTGGTGTGGGGGTTGGGGGTGTATATCTGCATGAGTGCAGGCACCCTTGGAGGAAACTGAGTTACCGGCAGTAAGTGAGCTGCTGTTCACGGTGGGTGCTGGGAACCACACCAGTTTTCTGCAAGAGCAGCAAGTGCTCTTAACCACTGAGCCTCCTCTGCAGCCCACAAACACAGGCTCCATCAACGGTTCAAGGGAACCTCTCCTGCTGTACTCCCGAGCCTTTGTCTGTGTGTGTGTGTGTAGCTTCCGTTTCCCGGCTGCATCACAATGGAATTTTAAAAGGATTATAAGTGGAAATTCAGTTCAAATCAAGTAGCATCACAAGGGGATGATTCACTTCATGAGACACCTAAGTGCACTGGCACAGGCAACGGCAACTGTGGAAGGATGTCACCAACTGTCACAGCCAATGCCAGAGTCCCTAAAAGGTGAAACCAACTGTCCGTAGCATATGTAAAATGTAGTATTATTCTTTTGATCCTCAAGTAAGGTTTCGATCCATTTTATTACCCCTCAGACAAGAAGCAAAGGTATTACCAAGATGTATAGTAGTTAAGAAGCAGTAATTAAGAAGTAATTAGATTTATTCAGTGTGGTCCCAGTGCCCAAGATCTTAACTGGTAAACTACCTTGTCTCCTCATTGTTCTAAGGCTTTTCCCATTGTGACACAATATTTATAATTTTTCTTCCGTTGTAACATAATATTCATAATGGCAGCAGCTTGAACTGAACTGAACTTTACCAAACATTCTGTAATTAGATTGCTTCCATTTTTTTCTATCGTAATCTTTACAATAGTTATCATATGAACCCATATGTTTTCCACACTCAAATGATATATCTAATATAAAACCATACTCATCCTCAAAAATTTGTAAAATACAGAACTGAGAAGTCAGTGAATAGGATTGTTATATCTTATCACCTCAGGGCAGTCATTACCAACACCATGTTTCTTTTAAAAATTTTCCACATATTTTTCATATGGTTGAGACTATAGTGGAAATTTTTGGGTGTCTTAGTTGGCTTACATGAACATTGTAGTTGTTTCCTTAAGCTACTGGAATAAATGACCACAAATGCCATAGCTTCAAATAGTAGAGATTTGTCTTCTTGGAGTTCTGAAAGCCACAAGCCAGGAGACTTCGGTGAGGGTGTGAGGGGGTTTCTGTGGGGTGTTATTACTCGTTGTCCTTTTGGCAACCTAATGGCTTCTCTAGGAAACTTAGACACTCTAAAATTAAAGAGCACGGGTTTTCTATAGTCAGTGATTAAATTTGCTCTGCAGAATGAAGAATTGAAAGCTTGTTTTAGACAGCCATTAGGAAAGGCGGTGGGAATGTATGTCAGGACACCGCACTGCCAAATTATCCTCCACCAGAAGTGGATTATAGGCAGTAGAGTGGCTGTCTCTCAGGCTTTTCCATTCTCAGGTGACACTTACCTCCCTGTGGTGCTGTGTGCTACCTGAGTGCATTTTGTGGCATATGGGGTGATGCCAAACAACTAAAACTAAAGGGTCCCTCTGGAAGATGTGCAGCATTCTCCCCATTACAAACAAAACTCCTTTGAGTGGGATATGCTGACAGAGTTATATTGGAGGGTAGATCCACATTGTACACGTCAGAAGAATAAGGCGTAGTGTACAGTAATTGGAGAGTTGGGAAAAGAATGTTATAATCTTTTAAATGCAGCCAATA
>JADRCD010210146.1:0-47997 GCA_019843815.1 Montemys delectorum | reverse complement strand
TTTTTTTTTTTTTTTTGGTTTTTCACACCAACAACTTGTAACATTTACATTATATTTCATATTGTAACTAATCTAGAGATGATTGAAAGCATTTGAGATCCTGTATGTTTTGTGCATATACTGTGCCATTTTACATAAAGGATTTGAACATCGATGGATTGCTATTTGTGAGTCTGCTGGGACCAAGTACCCATGGATATCATGGGCTGTAGTGTGTGTAAGGGTAAAGTTTTACATTTCTTGTTGTGGTAGTTATCCTTTAGTCACTTTTCAAAGTTACATAATCCTACATTCCTGCACATTCAGTCTTAATTCCTATTATATTAACTGTGTTTTAAGAATATGATTAAATAAATTATAAAAATTTTACAATGATTGGAATAGTTTTCATTTATGTTACCACTTGGAAATATTTATTTTTATAATGAATTACTTAATTTAAGTGTTGTCATGGAAACATTGTATTTAAGGGATAGTTTTATGTGTTTATTTTTACTTTTGGTCTTTTAGTTCCAGCATATTGTCCTCTTTGGTTTTGTTTTATTGCTTTTTTCTTTAATTTTGCTTACCAGAGCCAAAGCCTTAGTAGAAGAACAACGCCTTTTGTTCCTAGGGTTCAGGTAAAGGCTTTGTCTGCCTGATAGAGACTAAAGTTGTGTTTTATCCCTTATTTGTATGTTTGGAAAATGCGTAGTAGGAACACTTTTTTTGGTATGTTGCTCCAAACCATACTATGACTTTCAAATCATTTTATAAAGCAGCTTGTAAAATTCTGCATGGAGATTAGAATATTGAATATAAATTTAAAGAGACAATTATTGTTAGTTATTTTGTAAATAAATGAAGTACTCAAATGTATGGGTTTCAAAGTGGCATTCCAATTTAGTTTTCATGTAGATTTTTGCTTAACTCTGTAACATTTACTGAAATAGCCAATTTTAAACCTTAGTTATTATCTTTTATTACACAAATGTTGCTGTCTCTTTAAATCATTCATTATACAACACCACATCCACATTCTCTTGCATTTTCCAAGTAATGACTCCTTGAGATTGGCAAATATATTTGTACCTTACTTAAAATACGATTTTCCATTTATTATGTAAGAATCCCACTTTTGGAGTTTGAAATAACAAAAATCATAATCCAAATAATATATTTATATTTCTGTTTGTATTCTATCATTGCTTTTGCTTTTTTTACATACTACTTGGGTACAAGTTGTTTGCCTCTTTTCATTAGGATACTGTTTATATGGTCCAGTATGCTAATTTAGTTATCTTAAAAGTTGTAGTGTGCCTTCCCTGCTTTGGTGCATGTTTTTCAATAAATTGTTGGCTTTGAATAATACTTTTAAATAACTAAAATATTAGTTCTACTTAATATCATAATATAAAATATTGATGTTTGATGCTAAAGTTTTGTTGTGAACAATCTAAATTAGATACAGAGTAAGGATACAAAGAAAGGATAGTCATTAAACAATTAAAATACAAATATTTTTATTAAATTAATTGAACTAAGGCTTGTCACTGATAGAATTATGATTAATATTTGTTATATTTTGGGGAATAAATAGTTTTGCCTTAAATATTTATTTTTAGAACACAGGTTTAAGAATATGATAAATAACATAGATCATAAAATATTCTTTGGGCTGGATATCTATTAAAAACTTCAAATGTACTCTTTAATAAACTTCAAAATTAGATCTGTTATTAATTGCCAATTTCAAGACAACTTCTTAAAAATTCCAATTTTGATCAGATGTAATGAGATTGGTTTTTATTTAATAATATTAGTACTAGTATGTTTGGACGGTTGATTTAGGTAATGACATACTGATACAGCAGTGTGAAAGCAATGATGCTAATATCTGTTTATAGAAGAGATAGTAGTGTTACATCAGAGCACTGGCTTTGCAGGGAAGTCTGAAGAGTAAAACTTTAAACCTGTTGCCATTATTGCCATGGAGAATTTCTAAATTAATCTGGCTTTGATCACAGGTTTTAGAAGCTATGACACTTGTCTACATTTCCTTCATCCCATGAATAACAAACATTTGAATTTCCTTATTTTTCTCTCTTAGCTTTTGTGAAAAGAATAGTTTATTCTCTGTGTTTTCTAATCCTTATGTATATCTGTAGTCTAATATTGCTAAGCAAGCAAATTTAAAATTTTTCCTTTCAAGCTTTTGAGGTAGTCCCCAGCACCTATTCAGTTTCTGGTCCTTTGATTTCTTCTTAGAAACAGGGTTTTGCTCTATGTCCCAAGTAGCCTCAGACTCATTATTAACCCAGATTAGCCTAGGTCTGTAGCTCGCTCACATTTCTCCTCCTTTGCTCCTCTCAGTGCTGGTGTTTCAAGTGTGAATCACTGTGTTTAGCCACGAGACCTCTTTTTCTTTGGTGTGGGGCATGGCTCTTCATCCTTTGGATTAAAGCTCTGATTCTTAAAATTCTAAAATCTCAGTTTAATTCATAGGTTAAAAAGCGAGCCTAAAAATTTATAAGTTTATAATAAGCCAAATAATAACAGACTGTTGGATATTTGTTAAACACAGCTTTAGAAAATCTTGTTGAAGTCTATTTTGAACTTCTTAGGTAGTAGAAAATTCTAGTTATACAATAGGATAAAACCATTTTAAAATTTGAACGAATGAAACCATGAAATTTGAACCATTTGAACCATATGAAACATGAAAACATTACTATTATAATTTAGATATCTCTTATTCTTATTCCTGTAAGAGGCTTCATTTCCTTTAGCTCCAACAAGGCAAGAACAGAAATAATTGTATATACCCTTTTAATCTGACTCAACAGTTAGTCAGCCTCTGTTCTAGAGTACACACAGAGGAACCCAGTAAAACCATCACGCATGGAATTGGAACTGAACTGCTATATTTTATGGATAAATAAATTTGTGAATCTGAAGCTACAAATTTTTGGTTCCACTTCAGTTCTTAGCTTGTAAAATTGTAGTGATACTAAATCCTAAGTAATCATGGATCTTTTAGAGATACTGATAGACAGGGTACTCATTGAGTTAGGGTGGAAGGTCTGAAGTTGCTGGAGATGATAACTATTAAAAGAATTTAGGAGCAGGAGGACATAAAATGCTAGTCCCTAATTATGATAGAGTAACATTACACACATTTTTTATTTAAAATTATAAAGTAAAAGTTTATTATTTTAAGGATATCATGTGTTTCTTCACTGAAGAAGGAACTATGCCTCTAAAATAATTTTAAGGGTGAATTTATTATAGTTTTAAATACAAACTAAGGGAATCTATTAAAGCTACTAGTAAGCCTTCTTATATCTTCTGAAATCTGTCTTACTATGGAGACACAAACATTTCCTTGAAAATTCCCTCTGAATACCATTTACTTGTTACTTTTAACACACTGCATTTAGAACATGTATTTTCAAGGCAAAGGTAAACAAAAAAACTACAGGAATTTGTAAATGAAAATAGATGTAGAGGAATCATTATGTACAAATTTTGCAATACAATAGTGTAATTATTATATGTTCATTAATACCTTACCACATCAGGATAATAAAAACTCAAGTGATTTATCAATGAAACCGAGATATCAGAATCAGTTCATTTATTCATTGAAGTTATTATAGTATATCCTTTTATTTTAACAAATCACAGTTTACTGGTGAAAATGTTATCTCTCTTAATATTAATATTAGAGGATGGTATAAAGATTGGAAATGCAAACATGTATTGATAGTAAGTTTTGAACCAATAAATTAATTTTTTGCTTTTCAGATAAAACTATGGTTTGACAAGGTTGGTCACCAGTTAATAGTTACAATTTTGGGAGCAAAGGATCTCCCTTCCAGGGAAGATGGGAGGCCAAGGAATCCTTATGTTAAGATTTACTTCCTTCCAGACAGAAGGTAGGAATTTAAACTAATACATATGTGCTCTTAAAGATAAGTGGGAAAGCAAAGAGTGTTTTGATTTGTATCATTCACTGTTTTATGTCAACAATTATATACTTGTGAAATTTATAAATATAATTATTCCAATGTATCACAAATGACAGTAAGTTAAATAATTTGAGATTATTTTAAAACTTTGCATTTACTTTATGTAATTTTATTTAGCTATTTAGCTTAAACACCTGCACATTGTATTTCTTAAGTAATATATTTTATATGCCAAAATTATTAAAATTTATTTTTTAAATAAAAAATTTATTATAGATTGCTTAATAAATAAAGCTGGAACAGAACCTAAATTGTTTTCATATTCTTCTTCACTTTCTACCTCTTGACCGTACTGATTTTTGTTGTTTGTTTTTGTTATAACTACATTACATAAAGTTAACAGGTATGTTTGTTTTTTTTTTTAATCACCTGTATTGTCCAACTACCACTGGGCCCAAAATCACCTCCTTCAAGGACTGTATTTTGATTTTTGTGATGATTTATTTTGTTCAACATAGATTTTAAAGGTATTTAGGATTGGAGAAATATTCTACAAAAAGTAATCTAATCATTCTCAATTTCAGGCATATCAGAATAAAGGGACTTCAGCAAGCCTGGTGAAAATGAAGGAGGGGGCGATACTTCCCAGTTCTCTGTCTCTGCTTTCCCAGGCTAGGGTTGGAGGTTGTTCTGCACACATCTTCAGTTTGTTTACACACCTTAGTTCCATAATTATTTTAAGCAGAAAATTCCTCAAATTTGAGTTGAAATAAGTTCAGGATCACAAAAAAAAAAAAAAAAAAAACCACTGCTCCAATTTTAGTGTTTTGAAAAGGCAGATTTAACTCTTGATGAAAACAGCTCTGAAGAGGGAACATACTGAGACAAGAAGGAAACTTGGGCTTTAATCTAATTCTTGCAGTGACCATATCTTTCCTCATTGACTGGGTAGGATCTCACTTTGTTATTTAATCGACTAATCTGAAAAGAACTGGCTCATTAGAAAGGGACCTGAAAGGAGACCATTTCACCAAACAGAAAAGAATCATTGCTCCAGGCCATGAATTCCTTGGAATGAAGCTGGACCTGTGAGTGAACAGTTTAATAAGTATAGGGGTTAGAACATTTACATAACAGTTTTACAAGGTAGGAAGGCTAAAAAAAAGATTTGAGTTCCCTGCCCTAAAGTCAAGATTTAAAATGTTTGAGAATCATTTGAGCAATCTAGGAAAGAGACAAAGGAAGCAGCTCATTAGCAATTGTAATTTTCTTGCTACATTTTAAACTATAATTTTAAAGCAAATGCTCCCGAATGCATTAAGATTTCACAATACTTAGAGTTATCACAAGTTTCTTACTATATAATTTTGTTATGAAGTTAACTTGAAAAAACTCTTGACAATGTAGACTGTCTTTTTTGTTAAGAGACACATTTTGAAATATAAGAAAGAAAAAAAATTATCCATAATTGGAGTGGCCAGATAGAACCTAAATTTTGGCTGAATGATAGCTATTACAGCCAAATCATCATAGAACCCTGGCAGTAACACTATTTGAGTCCTTAGTACAGAGAGGTTTATTGCTGTACAAATCCTGGGGGTGAACTGACATAAACCAGATCAAATTTGGCTTTCTTACTATGTCTTTGTTTTCGAGTTACTTGGGTGTCACCAATTGATATGGTAAAAAAAAAAATATTTATTTATTATATTTTTGTTTTTATTTTTTAATTCTACTATTTCTTCCTGTGTCTATGTGTATATGTATGTATGCATATATGTATATGTATGCATGCATGTATGGTTTGTGTCCTTGACATAGCACTCACATGAAAGTCAAAACAATTTTTGAGAGTCAGTTCTCTGCCTCCTCTATGTAGGCCTGGGGCACTGATTTTGGTTGTCAGTCATGGCGGGAAGCATGCGCTATAACCCACCAAGCCACAGCATCTTCCCACATTTTATTTTTAAGAGACTGAAAGTTTACTGATGTTTTTCTTGATTAGGTTTTAATTTTATATTACTTTGCCTAGTTTTTCTTATTTTTTGAGGAAAATAAAGGGTTAAACTGAAGGTACTCCTTACCTTGTTCTCTACATTCCAGGTACAGTGTTTAACTTTATTTTTAACCTCAAAGAATGTGAGATATTAGAGCCTTTTACTTAGGTCACTTTTCAGCTAAGGTATTTGTCAGATACCAAATATTTGAGAACAGGTAAATATTATTCAAGCTTACATTGTTGACTGGGCTGTGTTATCATTTAATCTTTAATAGGGAATTTTTTTTTGTAATACTGAGAAAATTACATTATCATCTTAGCTTTTCTCTTTTCTTTTGACCCAGTTTTTTACGCATGCCTAAAAGATAATAAACATTAACTATTAATTTAATTTTTCCTGACAATTTTTTAGGAAATTATTATTGAATAGATAAAATAACAGTTGATATTTAATTAATAAGACTTCTTGGAGCTTCAGGGAGGTATAGAAGATGTATCTGCTCCAATCATGCTAGTCAAAACATATTTTTTTTTTTTTTTTTGGTTTTTCAAGACAGGGTTTCTCTGTGTAGCCCTGGCTGTCCTGGAACTCACTCTGTAGACCAGGCTGGCCTCGAACTCAGAAATCCGTCTGTCTCTGCCTCCCAAGTGCTGGGATTAAAGGCGTGTGCCACCACTGCCCAGCTCAAAACATATTTTCTATATCATGTTCTGTAAAGGTAATATTTTGAAGTAAAATTGGTTATGACTGCCAAATATTTTTCCTTTTTAAGTTTTGAATACAGTTCTCAGGTTTTTTGCTTGTTGTTTTAAATTAAACAGAAAGCCAAAGTGCTAACGTGAAAATTAAGCTCATTTAGATTTCATTGAACAAATGTTTACTGCATTGCTTGCAGAGATTACAAATCTATCGTATTTTTAGCAATCTATTTAAAATATACCTGCATAAATTAATATTTACGTGTTTTGGGTTTTTTTTTGATACTTTTTTAGATATTTTCTTTATTTACATGCCATATGGTATCTCCTTTCCCAGTTTCCCCTCTGAAAAAAAGAAAAAAAAAAACACCCTGTTCCCTCCCCACTTCCCCTGCTCACCAACCCACCCTCTCCAGCTTCCTGGCCCTGGCATTCCCCTATACTGGGACATAGAACCTTCACAGGGCCAAGGGCCTCTCCTGCTCTTGATGACCTACTTGGCCATCCTCTGCTATACACATGCTGCTGGAGCCATGAGTCCCACCATGTGTACTCTTTGGTTGGTGGTTTAGTCCCTGGGAGCTCTAAGGATACTAGTTAGTTCATATTGTTGTTCGTCCTAAGGGTTTTGGTTTTTCCAGACAGGTTTGTAGCCCTGGCTGTCCTGGAACTCACTCTGTCGACCAGGCTGGTCTCGAACTCAGAAATCTGCCTGTCTCTGCCTCTGAAGTGCTAGGATTAAAGGCGTGCGCTACCACTGCCCGACATAAATTGGTATTTGTTTTTAAATTCAATTAGTAAATAACATAATTGCAATTTGATGGTTTCAGTTACATTTTTTAAGAAAGGAAAAAACCATTTCTTTTTACTTGTTGAAAATAAGATTTTTATCATAGTTCTTCTGGGCAGATGGTGTTGGAGCAGTGAAAGCACTTGTGTTTGTGAGGGACTTCAGAAAGCCTCTGCTCACTGTAGGGATTCTGTCTTAATGCTGGAGCTTAGCCTTTCATGTCTTCAATTAAGCTAATGACTTATTTTTCCAGTGTTCTTCAGATTTCAGTTCTAATTAGAGTCAATCCTCATCTTTAATCTTCTATTTTAAAATGTATATTAATGTTAAAATATATTTTAACATACCTAATGACATAGTATTATAAGGCACATATGTAATTTTTAAATATGATGTACATATAAATGATATGTATGCCGTTAAAAGTATTTCCTAAACAGGCAGAGTCCATCAGAGTAAGGATGAAAGCCCCCTAGCTGTAAGTCCCATCTGTCAAGATAGTTATCCTCTATTTCCATCAAACATTATTCTGGCTACTTTACAAAGAAGCAGTATTCTGTGTCTTTAAAAACAGGATTTGGTGTTTTCTTTTCTTTTTTTCTTTTTCTTTTTTGTCAAAAAAGCAAATAGTATTTATGTGAGATAAAATTCTCAATATATATATATATTACAGTTGCTTGTTAGCTACTTTCATAAAGTAAACATTGCAATTTATGTATTTTCTTTTTATAATTAACTTTCTGTAGCTTTAGTAAAGAGGTTTATTTGAGCTAATACTCTGCTTAAGTCACAGCGTGGTATATCATAATTTAGCTGGGAATTTAAACTTTACTTGACTTTTTCCCTGAGAAGTTTTAAATTGATAAAATATAGAATAAAAGCCTTTCATGTAAGTTTGCATATTTTCTTTTTATTAAAATAGTGATAAAAACAAGAGAAGAACAAAAACAGTCAAGAAAACTTTGGAACCGAAATGGAACCAGACTTTCATTTATTCTCCTGTTCACCGACGAGAATTCCGGGAACGAATGCTGGAAATTACCCTTTGGGATCAAGCTAGAGTTCGAGAAGAAGAGAGCGAATTCTTAGGAGAGGTACCTGGAAGTAGTTAAAGTTGAAGTTTCCCGACCTTTCTGTTGTTTAAATGATTGTTATCAGTAGAGTCACAATTTTAAAAGTCTGAGTTTAGCAAAACAAATTCACTGCTTAAAAGTGAAACTGAGTGATATGATAATAAGGAAAACAATGTTTATAAAGATTCTTAGCAAAGCTGGGTGTGTAAGTAGTAATCTATGCCTATGATCTCAGCTTGTAGGGAAGCTGATCATTTGATTCAAGAATTCAAGCACAGTGAGGATAACATGGTGAGGCTCAGTCTCAAAGCCAAAAACTAATTCCAAAACAAACACAGCCCCATGATGATAAAGGGCCGGGGGAAGAAATGTTAGGGTGTGGTGATCAAGGCTGGTGTGCGCCTGATACATACTCTGCTGCCTGTATAGTGTTTGCAGCTTTTGTCTCTTTCTCTAGGTTTATCTCAAGAATGTGTACCTCATTGTGGATTAGATATTGCTGCGATGAGGAGAATGTAGTAGGAATATGTAATTGAAGTGGTCAAAAGAAGTATTCAAAAGATTAGAATTTTACATAGTCAAAGAGACTGAGATTTCTGCAGAGAGAATAACAAGGCCTCAGGGTTGATGAGCTCAGGACAGTGTCCTCAAATTGGCAGGGAAGGAATGAAATGCCAAGGTAAAAAGGACTGCAGAGCATGTTCCCTACTTGATTTAATCCCATGAGTAATGGGAACCAGTTTAGGTAAAGTTTGTCTAAACTGTGAGTTGAGAAAAATGTTTCCAGTTGTAATTCGGAAATCAAACTGAAGAGGGATGAGAATGAAGACACTTTCTAGCTGTTTGCATATGATACTGAGAAAAAACAGTTATCCACTTCAACCGTGTTTTTAGTCTACCTAGTTTTCCTGATTAAATGAAAGAAGAATAGCATGGATAAAATAAAAAGAAAGAAATATGAACTGAATGATGCCAGTTACAAAGTTACAAGCTTATCAATCATGTGGATAGGACAGTGCAGTTCTTGGGAACAATAACTCTAGCCAGTGGCCTGTCTGCATTTCTGCTACTATCACTTTCTAGCTCTGTATCCTGCACCAATTTCCCTCTTTAGCCAAGTGTAAATAATGATAATATGTAGCTCAGTCCTTTAATTGAAGGATTATGTAAGTATAGTATGTGTTAACATGGCGTCATAGTGCCTCTAATATTGAAAATGTACAAGGAACATTTAGACCTAGTAAAATAACAGCATTTCCTGTTTACTTGTAGCTAAATAGCACAGTAACTTATCATTTTATTTTCACATGGTAGATCTTCACAAGATTTCTTCTCCCAGCCTTTATCATCATGGAGCTTTGTTTGTTTTGGAATTAGTTTTTGGCTTTGAGACTGAGCCTCACCATGTTATCTTCACTGTGCTTGAATTCTTGAATCAAATGATCAGCTTGCATAACAATCCCAAGGAAAACAGAAAATTATTTCTATAAACTGATTTCTCTTATAAGAGAAATTATATTCTCTTATAATTAAAAAATCATATTATCCCATTGTCTTAGTCAGGGTTTTTATTTTTGCACAAACATCATGACTAAGAAGCAAGTTGGGGAGGAAAGGGTTTATTGAGCTTATTTTCACATTGCTGTTGATCACCAGAGGAAGTCAGGACTGGAACTCAAGCAGGTCAGGAAGCAGGAGCTGATGCAGAGGACATGGAGGGATGTTCCTTACTGGCTTGCTTTTTTTTGGCTTGCTCAGCCTGCTCTCTTATAGAACTCAAGACTTTTAGTCCAGAGATGGCACCACCCACAAGGGGCCCTACTCCCTTGGTCACTAATTGAGAAAATGCCCCACAGCTGGATCTCATAGAGGCACTTTCCCAACTGAAGCTCACTTCTCTGTGATAACTGCAGCCTGTGTCAAGTTGACACACAAAACTAGCCAGTATACCCATCCATAGGATGATATAGTACACATAGTACACATAAAGCACAAGTTCTTGTCTTTATTAGCTAATGTATATGGAGCTAATGATGTGGCGTTCTGGTTTTGAACTGTCAGTGGTATGGTTCAGTACACATAAAGTTTTAAGGAAGAAAATTTACTTCATTTTATCTATGTTACCAACAAGCTTATTTGACCTTAAATCATTTTTACCTATTTTTCAGCTTTAGGATCCTTTTCTATATGACAAAGATAATAATTTTTTATTCATAATAGAAATATATGTGGTATGGTTGATTGTTAATAATTAATTTTTCTTCTCATTTGGTTGGTTGTTAATAATTAATTTTCTTCTCATTTATCAGTTATGAAATTACTATTACTCTAGGAACTATAAATTAAAATGCTCTTTTGAGTTTGAAAATAAAAGTTAAAATCAATTATCATGCTTAGCTTAAAAATAAATTTGCTATTCATTTTGTATAAAATATTGCAAATTTAATATTGTCTTAATTTGATGGTCAAGGTCTATATAATAAATGTAGCTATTTAAAGTATAAAATCACCAGCCAGGGTTACACAGACAAACCCTGTCTCAAAAAACATTATAAACAAAACAAAACAAAACAAAAAGTATAAAATCACTAAAATGTTAGAAAAATTGTTTCTCCTTTAGTTACTGTCAAAACATTGCTAACAATTTGAGGACATTAAATATATCGTTTTGTTGTAACAGAATTACTGTGGTAATATAAAAGTTGTAAGGCTGTTGAAGAGATTTCATTTTCATTAGTATAACAGGTCTGTGTGTCTTTGGTTTGTAGATTTTAATTGAATTGGAAACAGCTCTGTTAGATGATGAACCGCACTGGTACAAACTTCAGACCCACGATGTCTCCTCATTGCCACTCCCTCACCCTTCCCCATATATGCCACGGAGACAGCTCCATGGAGAGAGCCCAACACGCAGGTTGCAAAGTAAGTTTTGCAAACTCTACCATACTTTCATTGAATGTTTTCTTTTATAATTGTGATTGTATATCTGGCAGTGAAAACAGCATTATAATTGCTAATGAGCATGTGTTAGTGTTTTCATGGCCACTATTGTGTTTTTTAATAATTTTAAACAGTAACCTCAGATTATAAGTATTCATATGCGCAATATCAAAATCATTCCAGTTGTATATTATATGATATAACATCAAATATATACAACTTTTTGGAGGTGTTAGTATTTAAAGTCTTAACTGTAGGAATGAGATAGCTAATATAATCAAGCTTGGTCATGTAGCTGTAGATACCTAAAAGTATGGAGATACTCAAAGTGTACATACTACTTCATCTTATACTTAGTAGCAGGGGAACTGGCTGGGAGTAGAGTGATCTGCAACCATAAGGACCTGATTTGAAATTCCCAGCAACCACATGAGCAGCTGGCACACATTTACAGTCCCAGCTCTGTGAAAGTCCACACAGGCAGATCCTGAGGTTCACTGAAGAGCCACCCCAGCCCTTCTGGAGAGTACAGATTCAGTGGAAACTTTGGGATCCAGCTCTGACCTCCACACATGCGCACATTGCCTATGTACTCATCCATATATGTGCACATATACATTCAGCACTTGCATCCTGGTGGGCATGCACACACACATGCAGACATACTGAATGGATCAGTTTCAAATACAAACCAGTATGAATGTTCTTGTTTTAATTACTAGCACCTGTATCAGGCCACTCTACATTAACTTTGTACAATTTAATAGTGCTCCTGCAGATTGAAAAGTGCTACCCCTGGCTTCTCCTCTACCCCTTAGTTGTGCTTTTCTGACAAATAAGTGGTAGAGACTGAGAAGAAGGCTTCCTGTTCTCACTGTCATGCGTGAGCTGTGTCCTTTGTATGTGGTCACGGGGCTCTGCTTTACTGACATTTCTGCCAGGTGTTAGCTGACTGGCATTGGTTATAAGCAACAAACTAGTTGTTACTTGTTGCTTGTGAGAAGTACGCCTGATGGTCACAACTGTTTTCCAGATACATCACCTCCTTTCTGCTGAATTGGATTAAATTAGAAATCTGAAAGTGCTGGATATGTATACAATTAAGGTTGGTCCTCTGAGAGTCACAGGAAAGCCTAGGGAATCATCTTCATTATTTTAAAAAATGATTCTCTTTAATAACTAGAATTTTATTTCCATTAAGCACAATATCAGATACTCAGATAAAATTAATTTAAAATAATTTTTACAGTTCCTTTTTAACCTCCTGTATTCCTGTTTATAAGTGCTATTACAACCTACTTTGTTGGAATAATTACCTTATTACAATGAAATTGTCTATTCTTGTGGCCACTATAATCTACTTAGTACATTCTTCTTAAATTGTGGAAGAGGACAGCCGGTTACTACATAAAGATTATTAGTGTAGCTCAACATGTACTAATTCATATAAATTAAGTATGCAGGCTGCTAATGTCGGCCAGCATGCCCTTTTCATAGACCTAGTCTCTTCTATACCTGCTTCAGTTGTTGTTCGCAGTTATGAGTATGTTTGAGGATTCTCACTCCTCAAACTCTTCAATTCTTCGTTGTTCACTCACAGCCCAAGCTTTGTACTCCTTTTCCTTAAGTCCTTTCTGACAGAACTCTGGCAATTGGTGTATTTATACTTGAATTTCTTATAGGTTTTAGTTAATATATTCTATCTGCTTTTTGCTTTTAGTTTGCCAGATTTTGCCATTTAACTTCCTCTGAAATCTCCCTCACTTTAAACACATGGAGACTAAGAACACCTCAAGCTTGTGGGGCTTGAAGCTGGGACTGCTCCAAGGCACACTGCTTAGGGAATGGTGTCACTCTTTCACTAACTTCAACAGAGTTCCATTGTGTTTAAAAAATTATATGTGATGTTGCAATACCTTAAAAGCCCTCTTAATAGAGGTTTTAGGAAGCCAAGAAAGGATGGCACTCAAAAATACTCCTTAGATTTTTATCCACACTGATCTTCACTGAAGTGTCCCAGGTTACCGTGGTTGTCTGAAGCCAGGTCTGAGCATGGCAATTCTGATATTGGTTGTCCTGGTGCTTCTTTCTGATGTGGTGGCTGCGGGCTGGAGTTACTTTACTCTGACATTAAAATATTGATATACTCTAGAACTTTCCAGAGACTAAGACTGTTTATTCACAAAGTGGGGATTCTGATCCTCAGTGTGCTCTGAGTCCCTCCAGAGCAACCTCTTTCTCCAGGCTACTCTCTGGTATAACCTCAGCCCTCCTTTGAATGCTCCACCATCATGTTACTATAACTAGAGTTGGGAAAGTGTCACTTTGTTTTCAATGTTGAAGCACATACCCAAAATTGAGAGAAAACTACTGTAGTTTTAGTATCTTTTTAAAATATTGAGGGAAAAATACATGGATAGAAAAACCAAGTATCATGGCAGTATCATAATCTCGTTCTTTCTCTGTCTTTGTCTCTCTCTTTCTGTATGTATGCATGTGTGTATGTGTGTGTGTATGTGTGTGTGTGTGTGTGTATGTATGAGTGTGTGTGTATGTATGAGTGTGTGTGTGTGTGTGTGTGTGTGTGTGTAAAACCTACTGTAGAATGGATTAGTATATATAGGTCATATGAGCTTTGGAGAGTACTTTAGAGATATCAAAGATAGGAACTACAGTAAACATTTTAGTTAGCCCCAAACAAAACACTATGGTTTTACTAAATAGAGAAGAGAAAGATAGATAATCAAAATGTGAGAATACATAATACAATATGAGGATTATTAGATTTAAAAATTACTATTACATTTATTTTAAACAAGATTATTGGGAGGTAAGTTTGGAATCTAATAGTATATATAATTGACTATCTGGTGAAGCTTGATATTTAAAATTTGTGCTGATTTCATTGTTGTTAGTTGTTTTAATCCTAACCTAACCTATTGTATTCAGTTCTTTCTTAGTTAATTAAAATATGACCTTATAAATGTTACAATATTTATGAAACTGTTAGTCTACTAGTTTTTGTTCCTTGGTCTGTAGTTACACATTTATTCTCTTGAGAAATGGTTTCTTGTACTTATACTGCTCCCACTGTGCTTCAGATACTGTGGCCAGAAACAAAGTTCTGTTTTGTTCCTTCAAAATACTTTGTGTAACTGATTTGCTCTCTAGGCTTCCAACAGAACAGATCAGTCTTGTGAAAAGTTGGCAAATGTACTGTTTGCACATTTGGAAACTTTAGTTTAGAATTATCATTATACCTTTGGAACTTTAATTCAATGTTAAAAACAAGCCTCCTTAATAACCTGTTACTACAGAAAATTAAATCTGCTCCAGTGGACCAATTGAATTACAAAAAGAAGCAACATATATCCCTTTACTTTTTGATGAATTCCATATGTTTTTAATTGATATTAAAATGTTTAACTAACTGTATCCTTCAAATTTTTAATGTTTGCTTTCCAACATTCTTAAAAGGAAATCAACTTTAAACTGTCCATTTTTGAAATTTAGAACTCCAAAATGAGTGATACTTTTCAGTGATTCATCTAATTTCAGTTCCTTAGTTGTTTAATGTTCTCTGTCTAGTAATTACCACTTGAATTTCAGATTATGTATTATATCCATGTTCCTGACAGAAGTTCCATGGCACAGGCTATACATAGATTTTGATTTTGTGGATTTTCCTTAATTTCTGCTCTTAGCTTATAATTCTTTCAATTAGTTAGATTTTCTATTAGCTTAATTTTAATTTGTATTCATATATAGTTCATTTTTATCTTCTTTTGAATAAGTATGGCATTTTTACTTTTTAACACATTGAATTTTATTATCTGAAGTATAGATATAAGATTTCCACAGTTCTTCTGCCAGTATCAATTTTCAGTTGTATTTTTGACATTAATTCCACATTGTTTTACAGATAAAGCCTTATGTTCATATAATTCAGGTAAACATAGCATGTATGCTGTTGAATGCATGTATTCGTATGCGCAGTGTGGTTTGCTTTGTCGGTTTGTGTTTTGTTTGGCTCTCGTGTATATAGTAATCCCTAACTAACTTGACAAGTGTTTCCTTTTACTGGCTATAGGAAATTTTCAGTATTTTCATGCTTATGCATTTGTTATTTTGATATTAAAACTTGTTTTTTAAAACAAATTTATATTTCAATGTGCTTAAATTATCTTCTTTAGTATATTATTTCATCAATAAATCATATTTTGTATATATTGTTTTATATGACTTTATAAAACAAATACCTCTATTTTTAAAATCTGATTTACATTTATTTTGAGTTTATAGGTGTGTGTATGCCATGTGGTGTATGTAAAGGGCACAGTAAAACTTAAGAGAGTCAGAATCCACCTTCATCCATGGTTCAGTAATGAAACAGTTTGTCCAACTTGTTGACAAGTTACCTTGATGGCCCAAAATGGAAATAATTTTTAATGTTTTTACTTATGGTTAGCTGATATTAAAAATCATAAGCATTTTTAAATTAAAATGCACTGCAGCTGCCTTTGCTCATCAGCTATGGTAGTCAGTCCTAGAACCCCAGCATTTGGGACACAGAAGTGGCTCAGTACAGGTCCTCGGTTGTCCTCGGCTATGTGCAGATGGTGAAACCAATCTAAGCAGTATCCAACTTGTTTCCAAGACCAAACCAATTTGCTATAGATTTTACTTTTTAAAAGCATTTTAAAATAAAATAAATAAAATAGATAAGAAAATAAAATAATTAATAAATAAAATAAAAATAGATTAAATATAGTGTGTTACTATAATGTTATCATGCCAGTATATTGTACTCTGATGTTAAAATGTTTAACTGGCCACTTATATTGACTTTTGATGACTTATAATTGGAAAATATTTTAATATGTTTAATATAACAGTTACACACATACATGCATACATACACAAACAGACACACAAACATGCATATGTGCATTTAGGTAAAGGTTTAGTTGTTGGAAAGCAATTAAGAAGGATTTTGGGGGATTAAGCCAACTTCTTTTTTTTTTTTTCAATGCAAAAGCAAGAGGTTTATTTTCTGGGGTTGACCTTCAATGGTCCCTCAAGGCAAGTGACTAGAAGGTAACCCCAAATGGCTATTACAAGCAGTTTTTATACTTTCCAGGGGCACAGGTTACATTAGCAATGTTACAGTTCAAACTTATTGGCTGAGCATATTGACCTTTAAATCTATTGGCTAGCAAACATGCGTGGATCATGAAATGCATTTGAACTCTACCTGGGACTTTCCAGAGAGTCAGGTGACTATCAGTCAGTACATTCTATGTTTTTTCTGAGAATTGTTACTCAAGAATGTTCCTGTGGGTGGAGAATAGAACTTGGTCTAGCCTTGACCTGAAGTGGGTGAGTGTAAGACTGGCGAAAGCCCCTAGAGTCCTTCCTTCTGCCCCTTTTTTTAGTACAAGCTCCAATTCTGGAGTTACTCTCAGGGGTCTTGGGTAGCTAATTCTATTCTTCAGGTCCTACCTTCAGGGTCTCATACTGACACAGGACTATCAGCTGCACTGCTCCTATTCTCTCTTTTATGAAGGCTATAAGCTTGTTCAATACGCAGGGTCCAAAGGTAGACTGGGAGTCCTGCCTGGATATAGGTAGTGGACATTTCTGGCTCCATATTCTCTGCTGCTAGGAATTTCAGCTGAAGTCACCCCCATATCTACCCTGGGACCTCCCCGGTCCCAGGTCTCTGGCATATCCTAGGAATGCTTGCCCTCTGCCACAGCTGATTTCTATTCTCTTTCCTGCTTCCAGTCCCTCTTTCCTCCCCATCCCCTCCATCCACCAACACACACATGCACACGCAAATGCACATGTGCACATGCACATGCACATTTCCCCCTCTGAGTAAGATTCTACCAGCCTCCCTTGGGTCCTCCATGTTATTTGGGTTCCTTAGGAATATGGATTGTAGGGTGGTTATCCTGTACTTTATGGCTAAAATCTACTTCTAAATGAGTACATAGTTTGCATGTCATTTTGGGTCTGGGTTACCTCACTCAGGTTATTTTTTACTTCCATCCCTTCTCCTGTAAAACTCATGATGTCCTTGTTTTTAATAACTTAGTAGTAATCCGTTGTGTAAGTGAGCCACATTTTCCTCATCCATTCTTCAATTATAGGACATCTAGGTTGTTTCCAGTTTCTATTATGAATAAACCTGCTGTGAACGTAGTTGAGCAATATCCCAGTGGAATAGTGAGGGATCTTTTGGGTATAGCCCCAAGGGTGGTATATCTTGGTCTTGAGGTAGAATGATTTCCATTTTTCTGAGAAACCACCAAATTGATTTCCAGAGTGATTGTACAAGTTTGCACTCCCACTAGCAATGGAAGAGTCTTCCCCTTGCTCTACATTCTTGCCAGCATGTGCTTGAGTTTTGATCTTAGCCATTTTGATGGGTGTAAGGTAGAATATCCCAATTATTTTGATTTGCATTGTCCTGATGACTAAGGACTTTGAACATTTCCTAAAGTGTTTCTTGGCCATTTGAGATTCCTCTGTTGAGAATTTTTAGCTCTGTACTCTTTTTATAATTGGGTTATTTGGGTTATGAGTGTCTATCTGCTTGAGGTTATTCAAATATATATGTATATATATTTGAATATATATTGAATGTATATATATATGTATATATATATATATATATTTGAATGAGATATTAGTCCTCTGTCAGATGCAGGACTAGTGAAGATCTTTTCCCAATCTGTAGGCTGCCATTTTGTCCTGTTGATGGTGTCCTTTGACTTAACAGAAGCTTTTCAGTCTCATGAAGTTCCACTTATTAATTGTTGATCATGGTGCCTGAGCTGTTGGTGTTCTGTTTAGGAAGTTGTCTCCTGTACTAGTGACTGTTTACTTTCTGTTCTATTGGATTTTGTGTATCTGGTTTATGTTGATGTCTTTGATCCACTAAGAATTGAGTTTTGGGCAGGGAGATAAATATGATCTATTTTCATTCTTCTACATGCAGACATCCAGTTAGTCCAGTAGCATTTGTTGAAGATGTTTTCTTTGTTCCATTGTATGGTTTTGGCTTTATTGTCAAAAATAAAGTATCCATTTTTGTGTGGGTTTATTTTGGGGTCTTTGATTCGATTCCACTGATCAATGATCAATGTGTCTATTTCAGTACCAATACCAAGTGGTTTTTATTACTATTGTTCTGTAGTATAGCTTGAGGTCTAGGATGGTCATTCCTCTGGAAATTCTTTCATTGTTCAGTATTTTTTTTTCTATCCTGGGTTTTTGGTTTATTTATTTTGTTTTTGTTTTGTTTTGTTTTTGTTTTTGTTTTTCCACATGAAGTTGAGAATTGTTCTTTAAAGAACTGCAAAAAAAAAGTGTTGAAATTTTGATAGGAATTGCATTGAATCTGTAGATTGCTTTTAGTAAGATGGGGATTTCCACTGTATTAATCCTACCCACCCATGAGCACGGGAGATCTTTCCATCTTCTGATATTTTCCTCAACTTCTTTCTTCAGAAACTTGAAGTTCTTGTCATGCAGATCTTTTACTTGCTTCATTAGTGTTACACCAAAATATTTTATATTATTTGTGACTATTGTAACAGGTGTTGTTTCCCTAACTTCTTTCTCAGCCCATTTATCTTTTGTGTAAAGGAGGGCTACTGCTTTCTTTGAGTTAATTTTATCCAGCTACTTTGGTGAAGGTGTTTATCAGTAGTATGAGTTCTTTGGTGTAGTTTTTGTAGCCACTTGTATGTATTATCATATCATTTTTGAATATTTTGATACTTTGACTTCTTCCTTTCCAGTTCGTATCCTCTTGATCTCCTTTAGTTGTCTTATTGCTCTAGCTAAATCCTCAAGTTCTATATTGAAGAGATAGTGAGAGGATAGCTAGTCTTGTCTTGTCCCTGATTTTAGTGGAATTATTTTAAGTTTATTTAATTTGATGTTGGCTACTAGCTTGCTGTATGTTTTTCTTTTAATTAAGTTTAGGTATGTGCCTTGTGTCCCTGATTTCTCCAATACTTTTAACATGAAGGGCTATTGGATGTTATCAAAGGGTGTTTCGGCATCTAATGAGATAATCATATTTTTTTTCTCTCTCAGTTTGTTTATATGCTATTTTACATTGATGGATTTTCATATATTAAACTACCTCTTCATCCTTGGAATGAAGCCTGCTTGATCATGGTAGATGATGTCTTTGATATATTCTTGGATTAGGTTTAGAAACATTTTATTTGAGTATTATTGCATCAATGAACAAAGGGAAATTAGTCTGAATTTCTCTTTCTTTTTTGAGTTTTTGTGAGGTTTTGGTATCAGAGTGGCTGTAGCCTCATAGAATGAGTTTTACAATGTTCCTTCTGTTTCTATTTTGTTAAATAATTTGAGGAGTATTGGTATTAGCTTTTCTGTGATATTCAGATAGTTTATCTGATCTTGATTTAACTTTGACAAGTGGTATCTGTCTAGAAAGTCGTCCATTTCATTTAGATTTTTAAATTTTATGTAATAATTTTTTTTGAAACAAGAGCTAATGATTCTTTGAATTTCCTCAGTGTCTATTGTTATGTCTCTTTTCATTTCTAATCTTGTTATTTTGAGTACTGTCTCTCTGTCTTTTTGTTAATTTGGCTAAGGGTTTGTCTGTCTTGCACTTTTTCCTCAAAGAACCAGTACTTGGTTTTGTTGATTCTTTCTTTGTATTGTTCTCTTTGTTTCTAGTTGATTGATCTCAGTTTGATTACTTTCTGCCATCTACTGCTCTTGGGTGTGTTTGTTTGTTTGTTTCTCCCTAAAGCTTTCGGGAGTACTTTTAACTTGTTAGTATAAGAATTCTGGTCAGGTGGTGTTGGCACACGCCTTTAATCCCAGCACTTGGGAGGCAGAGGCAGGCGGATTTTTGAGTTCAAGGGCAGCCTGGTCTACAAAGTGAGTTCCAGGACAGCCAGGGATACATAGAGAAACCCTGTCTTGAAAAAAAAATTCTCCAATTGCTTTATGAAGGCACATAGTGCTATGAACTTTCCTCTTAACACTGCTTTCATTGTGTCCTATAAGTTTGGGTATGTTGTGCCTTCATTTCACTGAATTGTAGAAAGACTTTAATTATTCTATTTTTTTCTCTGACCCAGTGGTTATTAAGTAGAGTATTATTCAGTTTCTGTGAGTATGTAGGCTTTCTATTGTTTCTGTAGTTGTTGAAGTCCATCTTTAATCCATGTGGTTCTGATATGATACAAAGGTTTTTATTTCAATTTTCTTGCATCTATTGAGGTTTTCTTTGTGACTGAATATATGGTCAACTTTGGGGAAAGCTCCATGAGGTGCTGAGAAGAAGGTATAGTTTATTATGTTTGGGTGAAATGTACCTTAGATATCTATCTGTTAGGTACATTTGATTCATAATGTCTGTTAGTTTCATTATTTCTCTGTTTAGTTTATGTCTCTATAATCTATCTATTGGTGAGAGTGGGGTATTGAAGTCTCCCACTGTTAATGTATGGGATTCCATAAGTGGTTTAAGCTTTAGTAATATATTTTAGGAATGTGTGTGCCTTTGCATTTGAGGCACAGATGTTCAGAATTGAGATGTCATCTTCGTGGATTTTTCCTTTGCTGAGTATGAAGTGTCCTTTTGTATCCCTTTTGATTAATTTTGATTGAAAGACTATTTTATTAGATATTAGGATAGCTACTCCAGCTTGATTCTTTGCTCTATTTACTTGGAAAACCTTTTTACATCCCTTTACTCTGAGGTAATATCTATGTTACCGAGGTGTGTTGTTTTTTGTTTGTTTGTTTGATTGGTTGGTTGACAGGGTTTCTCTGTGTAGCTCTGGCTGTCCTGGAACTCACTCTGTAGACCAGGTTGACCTCAAACTCATAAATCTGCCTCCCTCTGCCTCCCAAGTGCTGGGATTAAAGGCGTGCACAACCACTGCCCAGTGAGGTGTGTGTCTTGTGTGCAGCAGAATGATGGATCCTGTATACTCATTCCCTCTATTAGCCTGTGTTTTTATATTAGTGGATTGAGCCCATTGATGTTGATGACCAGTGATTATTAGTTAATTTGATATTGATAGTGATACTGTATGTGTATGTTTCTGTGTGTATCTCAGTTCTCTCCTTTTGGATTTCCTGGTGTAGAATTATTTATTTCTTGTATTTTCTTGCCAATAGTTACTCTCCTTGTGTTTGAATTTTCCTTTTAGTATCCTCTATTTCCTGGACTAGTGGAAAATATTGTTCAAATTTGCTTTTGTACATCTATGGTGATTAAATTTTTGCTGGATATAGAAGTTTGGACTACTGTTAGTGATCTCTTAACAGACTGTAGGTCATCTGCTCAGGCCCTTCTGACTTTTTAAAGTCTCTGTGGAAAAGTCTGGTGTAATTCTAATAGGTCTGCCATCATATGTTACTTGGCCTTTATCCCTTGTAGCTTTTAATATTTTTTTCTTTGTTCTGTACATTCACTGTTTTGGTTATTACATAGCGGGAAGATTTTCCTTTCTGATTCAATGTGTTTGATATTCTGTAAGCTTCTTGTATGTTTATAGGCATTTCTTTCTTTAGGGAAATTTTCTTCTTTGATTTTGTTGAAGATATTTTCTAGCTTGGTTGAGTTGGGAGTCTTCTGCTTCTATTCCTATTACTCTTAGGTTTGGTCTTGCCATAGTGTTCCAAATTTTCTGGATGTTTTGTGTTAGAAACTTTTTATTTTTATCATTTTTTGGACAGATGTATCAATTTCTTCTATGGTATCTTCTACTCCTGAAATTATCTCTTGCATTCTGTTAGTGATACTTGTGTCTGTATTTCCTGTTCTCTTTCCTAGGTTTTTCATCTCCAGAATTGCCTTAGCTTTTGTTTTCTTTATTGTTTCTATTTCCATATTCAGGTCTTAAACAATTTTTTTAATTTCATTTACCTTTTGATTGTATTTTCCTATATTTCTTTATATTTATTTGTTTTATTTTTAAGGGCCTCTACCTGTTTGATTATATTTTCCTATATTTCTTTAAGAGATTTATTCATTTCCTCTTTAAAGGCCCCTATCATCTTCGTAAGACTAGATTTATGGCCATTTTCTTGCAATTCAGGTTTGTAGGATGTTCAGGACTTGATGATGTAGGATAGCTGAGTTCCGGTGGCACTATATTATCTTGGGTTTTGTTCTTTGATTCCTAACATTGGCCTTTATCCATCTCGTTGTCCCCAATGTTGGCCAGTCTGGTAGTCACTGATGGGAGTAAGCTTCTGGGATTGCAGGTATTGCTGGTAGTTGCTGTTGTTACCAGGCCTCTGGGATTGTAGGTAGAGCTGATTGTCCCTATAGTAGCAGTCCTCCAGGGATACAGGTAGAGCTGCTCAACTGTGATGGGTTCATGCTGCTGGTTGTTGTGTTGGGGTTGGGATTGCAGGCCTCTAGGGATGCAGGTAAAGCTGGTGATCCCTGATGATTGCAGGCCTCTGTTTATCCTGTCAGTAGCTGGCCTCTAGCAGTGGAGGCCTCACGTTGGAGAAGGGAATCCTAGAAAAGAGAACAGTAACTACAGACACAAACATTACCAACAGAATACAAGAGATGCAAGAGAGAGTTTCAAAGAGTTGTGGCCCTGGAAATGGAGTTCAGAATGGGCAGGTTGGAGCTCCCCATTACTGGGTTTGTCCAGAGGTGTTGGCTCAATAAGTGGTGGGAGGGGGGCCTGGTGCTGAGGCCCAAGTCTCTCTCCCTCCTAGGGCTGGCTGGGGCCTTGGTGGTGAGGCCCAGGTTTCTCTCTCTCCTCCCAGGGCTGGCCTGCTTGCTGCACGGTGCCTTAATTAAAAAGGAGGCAATGTATGAACAGTTATTTTATTGTAGGAAGGGGAAATATGCTAGTTGAGTAGAGAGAAAGAAAGGAGAGGAAGGAGAGAGAGAGAGAGAAAGGAGAGGAGGGAGAAGAGAAGAGAACAAAGAGCAGAGAGGAGAGAGAGAGCAAAGAGGGAGAAAGCAAGCAAGAGAGAGTGGAAGCAAGAGAGAGAGAGGAAGAAGGGAACAAGAGGAGTGAGGAGGGAACAAGAGAGAGAGGAGGGGACAAACCACCCTTTTTATTGTATGGGGTGTGGCATGCCTGGCTTGTGGTCAGATGACTGTGTGTAAGGTCCAGCTAGAATGCTGGGAGTTGGAGGCAGTGTCTGCCTGATAGAGCACACATCTCCTGCAGGGGCAGCTGTGAGGGGTCTGGGCTGAAATCTGAGCCATGGTCTCAGGAGCAATTCACCGAACACCTTCCGTCCCTTCGAGCAAATGCTCAGTAGGTCTCTGGGGTTCCAAGGTGGTTCTGCTCTACTGGACTCTGGCTGTTAAAACTGCCCCACACAGAGGGACCTTGATGCTGGGCATTGGTGGTTGGGGACCTCACCTCATGGTCACTGATGCCTGTGGGTATCTGGGGTTGTGGTTAGAGGTGTGGAACTAGAAGATGGAGGGCAAAGGGGTCAGGGCAGACCTCATGGCTGCTGGGATTGCTGGGGACCCAGCAGGCAGAGCTTGCCAAGCCTTTTTGTACTTCATTAGCTGTTTTTTTTTTTGGGGGGGGTTGAATTATACCTTCAAAAACATACACATTAAAATTCTAACTTCTAGGTCCTTCAGAATATGAGCTTTGAAGTATGGCTGCTGGCCTCTGGACCTGTGAAGCAGTAAATTTCTATCACATTAAGCTAGTCTATTTTTTTTTTCTGTTATAGCAACTTTAAGAAACTGATGCAGAAGTATTTTGTATTCAGGAATTATCATGTGTGTACTCCTAAGTGTTTAACCTTCGGTTAATTCTATAAATTGTGTCAGTTGTAAAATGAATTTACTAATTACTCATTTATTTCCTGTAAAAAATATAATTCACTTTTGTATCATTTATCCTGAAAATCTTCTAGTTGCCATATTTTTAATCTTTTTTTAGGATTTTTTTTAAAAAGATGTATTTTACTTCTATTGCTTGACTAAGTATGGGTTCAGGTGCCAGAGAAGACTAGAAAAGGGTTTTGGGTTCTCTGGAACTAGAATTTCATGTACTTGTAAGCTGCCTTCAGTGGGTGCCAAAAACTGAACTTAGGTCCTCTGCAAGAGCTCTTAATGTTTGAACCATCCCTTCATTTCCAGCAATTCATAACTCCTATTATGTTATTTCTTGTTTTGTAACCCATACTGTTTTCATTTCTCTTTTTATTTTACTGCCTGTTTAGAACATTCAGTGCAGTGCGGAATAGAAAGCTCATCTTTAGAGTTAGTGTACTTGTTCTCAGTTTTAGAGGAAAAGCTCTCAATGTTTCATAATTATTTGTGTTTAGTCATAGAGATTACAGATAACTTTTATTGTTGGAGGAAGTTGCTTCTCATGAGCCTGCTAAGGTATTTATCATGACTGTGGGCTAAACTTTCAAAAGTTTCTTCTTTATCTATTGAAATAAATTTAACTTTCATGAATCAAGTTACTTTCAATAAACATCAAATTATACTGGAGAGAAAAATTAACAGAATTTTTTCTCTATTGAAAAAGGATCCAGAATAATACTTTTTCATTGATAAGTCCTGTTAAAAAATTAGAGAGAATACAGAAGACTCAGTGAATATAAATTGCAAGTCAACATGCATTCCAGTAAGGTGCTTATGGCTCAGGATGGATTTAGACTCCCACAAGTATAGAGAAAGCATATACAGCTCGTTTTACATCTTTTAGATGTATCTATTTCATGTGTAAGGTTTGTTTATCTGCACGCATGTATGTAAGTGTACAATGTCCATGTGATGGTCCACAGGCTTTAGAAGATGGCTTCGGATCCCCTGGAAACTGGAAACTGGTGCTGTGAGCTGCCATGTGGGTGCTGGGAACTAAAACCTCAGGCACTCTGCAAAAATCAAGTTTTTTAACTGATGGGCACCTCTCCAGCTACTATAAAAAGCATTTTATTATTTATTTACTTACTTGTTTATTATTATCTAGTAACATTTACGCATTTATTTATAGAAATACTCAGTTTTTTAAGATCCTCTTTTTTGTTGGAAATATTTTTTTCATACAAAATGTTCAGATCAAAGTTTCCCCTCCCCTAACTTCTCCTCACCTATCTGGGTCCATGTTGTCTTTTCCTATCTTGTTAAAAAAGGAAACAGGCAAACAAACTAGGAAAAAAACAACAATAAGAAAACACAAGAAACACACACACATATACAAAATAAAAACACAAAATTGAAGATGCTAATATACAAGCAAAAGGCCAGTAAGAGAAAAATGTCCAAACAATGCTATGGCTTGTTTTGTGTTAACCATCTCCTGCTTGACCTGGGACCTACCATCAGGTGTGGTTAATATACTCAGTGAGACTCAATTGGAAAAAAATAAACCAATATTATCATGTATTTTTAAACTAATTTCGAACATTTATTTTAATCTCCATTATTATGTACCAGGCTAGTAGTAAAACAAGTGAGTGGGTAAATTATATATGTACATTGAAATTCTAAAAATGGAAACATCATCTTTGAAAATGTGATCTACAATTTTCTTTAAAATACTATTTATTAAACTTTGAATCAGTTTTCTTCTAAGTCTACTGAAAGGTAGAATTAGTAATTGCAACTATTCCCATAAATGATGTAGTAGATTTTGACAGTACTCAAAGAACAGACTTTCATGGTCCTGAACAAATTGTCTCAGAATATAACAAATGATAAATATTTCTATTTTTAAGCAATATATATTCCCTTGATCCTAATCCTGAGGGTAAGAACAAGAAATGAGAATCACCTGCTAGTAAAGAATGTAAATAAGCTTGATGAAACTTCATTGAATTCCACAAAATAACACTAATTCATGTTTTATATATACATATATATGTGTGTATGCATATATGTGTGTATATATATAATCAAGTTATTAAATTATAAAAATTATGCTCAACACAATACAGAAAATATATTAATTCAAAGCTAATCTCTGCTTTTTTTAGACTGGTAATAAATAGACATTTATCAACTTCAAGAAATGGAGCCTAAGTGCATATGAATGCCATTTGGAATTGGAGAATATTACAAAAGTTATATATATGTATATATATTTCAATTTATTGTTCATTACAGATTACTAAGTTTTATACAATTGAGTATTTTGAGTGCATGTGTGTATGTGCACTATGTGCAAACCTGTTACCTAAGGAGGCCAGAAGAGGGCGTCAGATCCCTTGGAGCTGGGAGTACAGGCGCTTAAGAAGCTCATCATGAGTTGGTGTTGGTTGCCATGTGAATATTGGAATTGAACCTGGGCCTTCTGCTAGAGAACCATGTACTTTTATCTACCTAGTCATCTTTTCAGTCCCCAAAACTGCTATTTAACTAAATATGTAAAGTCAGTATTTAGGGTTTGAGAAGATGGTTTATTGGGTAATGAAAGTGCTCACTGCTTAAGTATAATGACCTGTCCCCTCCTCCCTATCTTTTCTTTCCTTTTAAAAAATTTATCATCATCATCATTACTATCATCATCATTATTTATACTTATACTTTATGTAACAGTCCATTACTTATTAAATCAAGGGCAGGCCCTCAAAAAGGGAAGGAACTTATGCAGAGGCCATGGAGGAGTACTGCTTACTAGCTTGCTCTAAATAGCTTGCTCAGTCTGCTTTATTATAGCACTCTATAGCTTGGGGGTGGCACCGACCACAATCACTAATTAAGAAATTGCATTTAGTACTGCCAACAGGAAAATCTGAGGGTGGCATTTTCCTATTGGGGTTCTAAAATGACTGTAGCTTGTGTCAAATTGACTTAGAGTTAACCAGCATGTATGGAGATTTATAACAAGGTTCAGAATCTTTCTTCAAAAGGGTAGTAAATTAGCAGCTCAGAGTTGTTGGCCTTCTTTTCTTCCCAGTGCTGACCATCTCAGGAGTTTCAGGTTCAATTTCAGATCAAAGCATTGATTTCCATTTTCTTTTTCTTTCTGTTTGCCTCAGGATCCTTCCCATAGCTCAGGGATGTAAATCTAAAATCCCACTGCTTTCCACAGTAAATGGGCAGGATATTCAGGAGCTTACTAAACCCTCGAGAATTCAATATGGCCCCAGAGGAGTTAACGTGAAAATTATCAAGCTCTTGGAAGTGGGTGGAAGTGTTTTTACTACTGTTATATCATATATCAGGAATGTGGTTTTTCTAAAGCAAACCTGGAAACATGAACAGGGAGCAGAGAGGACATTAGAAAATGTAGTCAGTGAGGTTCCCTAGATGTTTGACCTGAGTTACTGGAGTTTTGTAAATACTTATAGAGCTGTTCTGTATTATGGTTCTCTTATTAATTCTGTTTTAAATTTATTTTTATTTTTAATGGTTTTTTGAGATTATAATATAATTACATAATTTTTCTCTTCTCTTTCCTTCCTTCAAACCATCCCATGTTGTCTCTCATGCTTAACTGGCTTTCAAATTCAGGGCCTCTTGTTTTAAAATTAGTGTGTATGTGTTCCTGAATACATAAATAAAACCTCTCTATGTTACTTGATACCTGTATATAGATGATATCTTGGCTGACAACTTAGTATTAAACAACTAATTGGCGTGTTCTTTCTTCCCTGGGCAAGACTATTTCTCCCACTCTCAGCATTCTTTAGTTGCTCCTCCTTCTTTGTCTAGGATCGAGGCCTCAAGCACGTTTCCTCCTCTGTGTTAGCATGCCTATTGGTGTCATCCTTGATCAAGTCAGGTTTCTGCAGCCTTGTTTGAAGATCCATGGGTGTGGCTTCCTACAGTTCTAGCAGACACAATCTCACAGCATACCTCCTGTCCTTCTGGCTCTTACCATCTCCCCACCTTCTCTCCTGTAGTAATGCCTGAGCCTTAGATTCAGGAAGTATGTTGTAGATATGTCCTTTGGGAATGGGCTCCACAGCTCCTTGTTTGATTGTTGTGGTTTTCTCTACTAGTCTTTGTAGATTGGAAAGAGAAATTTCCATGATGAGGGGTGAAGGCTACATGTATCTGCAGACATAAGAACAAATATTCCCAATTTAGTTAAGGATTCTGCTCGTTTAGTTAATTGGCTGCTGCAGGTTCTTCCCCATGATCCTTGACTTTACTCACCCTAAATTGTTGGCTAGGTTTTCAGTTCCAGGCCAGAATTCTCTTTTTTGCAGTGGGTCTTAAGTCCAATTAGAGAGCTGTTGGTTACCATCCTAGTATGTGTACCACTACTGGTCCCTTAGGATTATTGTGCCATACTGGTCATTGTTGTAGTTTATAGGTATCTTAGCTGTTTAGGACTCTTGGTTGCGTCCTCCCTTTTCAGGTTTGCATGGCACCTTTTGGTAATATGAAAGCTATTCCTCTGGGAGGAGGCTATCAGGGGACAGGTTCAGGGAGCACATGTAACCCTAGTGTTGAAGGAGTGGTCCGCCTGTCTGGCCACTTGGTCAGCTCCAGCTTTAGGCTAAGATCATGAAAAATTGATGTGGGGAGCAATAAAGAAACCCAAATGTCATGTTCATAACTCCAAACACGTTGTAATCTCAATTTCTCCTAAGTCAATATATTGACTCACTACAATTGAATTAGAAATCCCAATAGAATGTCTTTTGTAAGATATGTTAATGTACTTCTAAATTTTATATGCAAAAGCAAATGTAAATGATATAAATATTACTAATACTATGGAATGATTTCTTAATGCATGACATGATGTTTAGGAATATAGTAAGTTATTGACTTATGAAAAGTTTGTGCAAGGGAAAAAAGTCGATTACCAAATATGCCCTCTCACATAGGATGGATTCACATGGACACAGCTTCTATCACAGATAATGGGGGAAATAATAAATAGTAAATCAGTAATGTTGAGAAGTGTGCTATCCATAGAAAAATACGTTTTCTCTTTCTTATATGCAACCTAAGTTCAAAATAGATGAGGATGTAATTATAAAAAAGCAACAATTTCAATGTTTTCAGAGGACAATTACAAAAACCCATTTCTATAGTTAGAAAAATGGTTTTTTATTTTAATTTTTCTATTTTTTATTAATCATTTTATTTTTTACATTTCAAATGATATCCCCCTTCCCACTTACCCCTCCACAAACCTCCATTCCACTGCCCCTCTCACCTTTGCCTCTATGAGTGTGCTCCTCCAAGTACTCACCCAAACACATCCACCTCCCTTACAATAGGGCATCCAGCCTACACAGGACCAAGGGCCTCCTCTCCCATTGATGTCAGATAAGGCCATCCTTTGCTACATATTCAACTGGAGCTGTGGGTCCCTCCATGTTTACTCCTTAGTTAGTGGTTTAGTCCCTGGAAGCTCTGGGGTGTCTGGTTGGTTGATATTGTTGTTCTTCCTATGGGGTTGCAAACCTCTTCAGCTCCTCCAGTCCTTCCCCTGACTCCTCCATTGGGGTTCCTGTTCTCAGTCCTATGGTTGACTGTGTGCATCTGCATATGTTAATCTGGAAACATAAAATCTTGATTCTATAAGAGTTAGAAGAAACTAGCATTTCTACTTAGTTTGAGGACCTAATTTTCAATCCCTGCCTTAGTTTATGCATCTTTGATTCAAGTGCGTGCATCATAATGCAGCTCGCAAAGGTTGATGTGGCTTTATCTTTTTCTGGTGTCATTCTTGTTTTAACCCCTGGCTAATAGTACAAGCTTGAAACTTTGTACATTGTACCTGTCACAGCAATTGTTCACCTCATAGTTGGGCATGTATAACAATAAATGTGTTATAAATAGGGAAACAATTTGCTTCTTAAGTTTCTGCATTACTGCCTCATCTCTGTAACCACTAATCTGGCCAAATACATTTAAAATATATATTCTACATTTATACACCCCATTCTACCCAGTGTGTTGGAAATTTGTCAGGTAATTCTCATAATAGTGTCCATGCTTTCTATTGAAGCTTTCTGACATGAGTTTTGGGAAGATTTTGTACTGGTAATTTTATACAGTAGGTTATTAATGCAGGTGCTGTTTTTCTTTATCCTAACTAGTTTCCCAATAATGACACATAGAGGCCCAGTTTTATTTAATCAAGCTTTACCACACAATACCTGGAAAGTTTTTGATCTAATTTAATTCTCTAAGCTAATCTGGTTACCACCTAGCCAAAAATCCCTGACATAATTGCATTTTAGTATTGGTCTGGGTCTCTGGACTTTAAATGTATTCTGCCTTGATATTTCTCTGGACCCTTCCTTGTGGCTGAACTCCCTCTTTCTCTCCCTCTTTCCAGGGCTGGCAGAAGTCCCACACTATTCTCTCTATTGCTTTGTTATTGGCTTTTTCAGCTTTTATTGACAAGGGAGAGAATAAATGATGAGTACTGTTTACACAAATTTCAGACAGGAGATTCTTATCATAAGCATTACAATACCTTTTCCAAATTGCAACAAAATATGAAGGCAAGGAAATCAGTATTTTAATAACACAGGAATAAACTTTACACAGTGCACTAACACAAGGTGTGATCTTCCTCTCGTCCACAAGAGAGAGGAGAACAGCAGTAGTTGGCATCATAAGTTTGCCCTCAAGGAAAAGGACATGAGCTGAAATAGGTAGGAAGCAACTTGCAGGAAATACTGAATATTTCTGACAGAAATGTGAGCATATTGGAATGCACTCCTAAAACATCCTCATAAATCTCTGCTTTGGAAACTGTATACATTAGCTACTGCCAAATTTGTTTAAGAGCTATATGGGAAAGCATGTATTTTCTGAAGCTAGTACTCAGTGCAAGGTATATAGTGTCTGATGAAAGACAAAACAAGTCACTCTGAGAGATGGCAACACTTATTGTTTTTTTGTTTGTTGCAGAGAGTAGGTTGTTAAAGTCTCCCACTATTATTGTGTGTGATGCAGTGTGTGTTTTGAGCTTTAGTAAAGTTTCTTTTATGAATGTAGATGCCCATTCATTTGGAGCGTAGAGGTTCAGAATTGTGAGTTCATCTTGGTAGATTTTACCTTTGTTGAGTATGAAGTACCTTCCTTATCTTTTTTGATCACTTTAGGTTAAAAGTTGATTTTATTCAATATTAGAATGGCTACTCCAACATGTTTCTTGGGACCATTTGCTTGGAAAATTGTTTTCCATCCTTTTATTCTAAGATAGCGTCTGCCTTTGTCACTGAGGTGGGTTTCCTGTATGCAACAAAATGTTGGGTCCTGTTTACATACCCAGTCTGATAACCTATATCTTCTTATTGGGGAATTGAATCCTTTGATATTAACAGATATTAAAGAAAAGTAATTGTTGCTTCCTGTTACTTTTGTTGTTAGAGTTGGAATTTTGTTCATGTGGCTATCTTCTTTTAGTTTTGTTGGAAGATTACTTTCTCGCTTTTTCTATGTTGTAGTTTCCCTCCTTGTATTGGAGTTTTCCATTTATTATCCTTTGAAGGACTGGATTTATGAAAATATATTGTGTAAATTTGACTTTGTCATAGAAAACTTTGGTTTCTCCATCTATGGCAATTGAGAGTTTTGCTGGGTATAGTAGCCTGGGCTGGCATTTGTGTTCTCTTAGGGTCTGTATGACATCAACCCAACATCTTCTGGCATTCATAGTCTCTGCTAAGAAGTCTGGTCTAATTTTGATAGGTCTGCCTTTATATGTTACTTGACCTTTTTCCCTTACTGCTTTTAATATTCTTTCTTTGTTTTGTGCGTTTGGTGTTTTGATTATTATGTGATGGGAGGAATTTCTTTTCTGGTCCAAACTATTTGGAGTTCTATAGGTTTCTTGTATGTTCATGGACATCTCTTTCTTTATGTTAGGGATGTTTTCTTCTGTAATTTTCTTGAAGATATTTACTGGCCCTTTAAGTTGGAGCTCTTCACTCTCTTCTATACCTATTATCCTTAGGATTGGTCTTCTCATTGTGTCCTGGATTTCCTGGATGTTCTGGGTTAGGAGCTTTTTGCTTTTTGTGTTTACTTTGACTGTTGTGTCAATGTTTTCTATGATATCTTCTGTACCGGAGATTCTCTTCTATCCCTTATCTTCTATTCTGTTGGTGATGCTTGCATCTATGACTCCTGATCTCTTTCCTATGTTTTCTATTTCTATCCCTTTGTGATTTTTTTTATTGTTTCTATTTCCATTTTTAGGTCTTGATGGTTTTGCTCCTTCACCTATTTTGTTGTGTTTTCCTCTAATTCTTTAAGAGATTTTTGTGTTTCCTCTTTAAGGGCTTCTACTTGTTTACTTGTGTTCTTCTGTAATTCTTTAAGGGATTTTTGTGTTTCCTCTTTAAGGACTTGTACCTGTTTATCTGTGTTCTCCTGTATTTCTTTAAGGGAGTTATTTATGTCCTTCTTAAATTCCTCTATCACCATCATGAGATATGAATTTAGATCCACATCTTTCTTTTCCAGTGTGTTGGGGTATCCAGGACTTGCTGTGGTGGGAGTTCTGGGTTCTGATGATGCCAAGTAGTCTTGGTTTCTGTTGCTAAGATTCTTGCATTTGCCTTTCACCATCTTTTAATCTCTGGTGTTAAGTTTTCTTGCTGTTTCTGGCTGGGCTTCTTCCTCCTGTGGGTCTGTAAGCCTGTTTCAGTATTCCTGGCAGATCAGCTCTCCCCTGGTAAGACCCATGCACAGAGGGCTGTGGATCAGCTGTCCCTCCTGGGTGGAGATGGGTGAAATGAAGGACCCTGTCCCAGTTGCTCTGCAGCTTCTATGACCTGTGCCTCCTGGCTGGTCCTGCCTTAGAATGTTACCAGAGAAAAAATGGTGATCTTCCCTGAGTCCTGGGGTCAGAACACTCTCTGGAGATCTGCTTTCCCCTGGCAGGAAAGCTGGACAGAGGGCAGTGAACAGGCACACCTCCTGGCTGTAGATGGAGGTAGAAAGGACCCTGTCCCAGCTGCTCTGCTGCTTCTGCTGCCTGTGTAACACTGTTATTATCATCATTAAATGTCTTCTAATTCTGAGACAGATTAAAACCTAAATAAAAAATCTTGTTGCATAGTGTGCTTCTATCCCAAGACACATGTTGTGAAAAATAAACATTAAAAATTAAGTGCTTATGTCTGTGCCTGGTATATTTCATAATTAAGTATAGAGCTACAATCATTTTTGGACATTAAAGTTCGGTTTTATTGGGGCTAGTGAGATGGCTCAGTGGTTCAGTGCACTGAGTGCTCTTCCAGAGGTCATGAATTTGGATCTCAATGAACACAGGGTGGCTTGCAACCATTGGTAATGAGAAAGAAAAAAACAAAACAAAAACAAACAAACAAACAAACAAACAAAAAGTCCTATGGAACCAGAGCAAGAGGGAGAAGGGAAGGACGAGGGGAATAAAAAAAAATCTGTTTTATTGAACTGGATGGTATTTTTTTATACTGAAATTAACATTAAAATTTCTAGGGATGGGTGTGGGCAGAGGAAAGGTCAACCTGATTTACAGAGCAAGTTTCAAGTCTGCCAAGGCTACACAAAAATACCTTGTCTTTACAGGAATAAAAATGGAGGGGGAGGGAGGTCTGGTCTACATGATGAGTTCCAGGACAGCCAAGGTTGTATGACCAGACCGTGCCTCAGAAAACAAAGACAAAGGGGAAAAACTGAGTTTTATAAGCATATAATGTTTTTAAATTTTAAAGGTAATATATTATGAATCATTTACTTTTTTGAAATTCTCTATGATCAAGTATATCAAACTTGACTTCAGATTTCTTAGTCACCTATATTAGTAAGTGTCATATTAATGATTTGTAAAACAGTATGTCTCTGTTGTTTTGAAGTTTACCCAGGTTTAAATGCCTTGGTCTAATGCATCTGTTATGGCCAGCTATTTTTCAATAGAATTGAATTGTATGTTTCATACTTATATAGTTTCAGACTTTTGCCTATTTAAGAATTTTGTCTTACATGTTTCCTGAATAATGGTATAAATTTTAACCACTTTATGATCTATATCCTAACCTTATGAAATGTCTATGCAAACCAATGTTGGTGAGCATGCAATGACTCTCCTATCCTTTCTCTAGTCTCAAGTGTTATAGTGTTCTCAGCTTTAGTAGGTTTTTCTTTCTTTCTTCTTTTTTGGAGCAAGTGAAAGTTTACTTCCTGTGTCACTTGTTTTAGGGTCGAAGAGAATAAGTGACAGCGAGGTGTCTGACTACGACTGCGAGGATGGTGTGGGAGTAGTGTCAGGTGAGTGTAGTCTTTTCTAGCACCACAAGGTAATCTAACTCACCAGTGTTCATCATCAAAAGAAACAAACACAGGAACACAAGTTTGCCTCCCATCTCCAAAAAGAACCTGAAGAAAACTTTGACAACCTAAACTCCTAAAGAGTTGTGAGGAATTCTGTACAAGGTGTTAGAATAAATATTCTTTAAAGAAGCCAGCTCTGAGTAAGAAAATATTTATAAATTTTCTATTTGAAACAACTAAATAGTAACACATTTATGATAAATTGGAGAGTTGTATAATTGAAATTTCATATGTAATATATCCCTATTATTATATAATATTTTATTCTATTCTTCTTTATATAACCTCATAATTACAGTTAACTTTGTTCAACACAAAAATGCAGGTTTTTATTTATAAGTTCTGTTTACATTATATCAATGATAGCTGACTTTTTGATAATTGTTCTTAGAGTAACATTATAATTCCATAGTCAATAATTTACTTTTAAAAACGTAGTTGCTATGTTTTGCCTTATTTCTTAGCAAGAATGAACAATATAGTGATTAATAGGTTTGCAAGGCTTTTTTTTTTTTACATTTTTCATATAAAGGTTTATAGATTCAACCTCAGTCCTTTTTGCCAAGGATTTTCTTCAATATCATTACTGTCTTTTTCATGTTCATATGCTATTTCTCCTGTAGCTAATTTTATTTCTCACTCTTAGGTATCTGTCCACATCAGTATTTTTCACCTAACAGTTCCCTTGGGATAATGAAATCCATTCATCCCCATGTCAGTTTTTGGCATATTGCCATTCTTTCATTTTTTTGGTTATTAGATAAGAAATAATTATTCATTTAATTGAATCCTGCATTAATATTTTAGAGGTTGGACTGGTATGTTAATATAAAAGTGATGCATATTAATAAGGTAATTCATGGTGTTGTAATACATTTATTTTTTTATGTTTAAATTGATAAACATCTGTCTCCTCAAACATTTATCACTATATGGTGAAGATATTTTTCTTGTTTTTTGAAGTATATTGTCTATAGTTATATATGTTCACTGCCTTTTTATTTCTACTACTGTGATAAAAATATCCTGACCAAAGAAGCAACTTATGGAGCTTAGTTTACTTTAGTTCATGAATCCAGTTTACAGTATAACATTGTCAGCGGGAACTTGAAGCAACTAGTCATCTCACAGCTGAAGAATAGTGAGGAAATGCATAAATGATTACACTCACTTTCTTTCTTTATTCTTTGGCAGTTCTCTGTTCAGGAAAGTGTGTCTTCCATAGTTGGAGTGTTGTTTCACCTCATTTTACATAATCAAGAAAATCCTTCCCAGACATGACCACAGGCAAGCTCAAAAGAGATCTTATTGTGACTTCCTTTCCGATATTCTGTTGTGTCAGCTTGACAGAGCTATCATGTATGCACCTTTCTTGCCAGATATCTTAAGGCCCTGGCATCTCTAACATCTTTGACTCTCCAGTGTTACCCAGGCTTCACCTTCAGAGCTTTACTCATTGGCCTCTGAAGCATTACTGCAGGGATGCTGACCCTGTCACACATTGCCTGGTCACCCACAGAGAAAATCCGAGAGCCACTCTGTGTTCCTCTTTCTTGTTCCCACACGGCTGGTGCTGCCATGTTCAGCTGACACCTGGAATGAATCCTTGCCACCTTGGATCACATTAGGAACAGCATTATGTAAAGCTGCTTTTTAGGAGTCAGAAACCCTTTAAGCTTTTTCCTTTAGAAAGTGGAGTTTTAACTGACATCTTGCCCTGTGAGCATCTTTCCTAACTTTTTAATGCAGAGCAGGAGACATGTCTTTAATGGCACAAATCTTAACAATTATAGCCTCTTTTGTAGTGCACTGCTTAAAACAAACATTGTTTTTCTAGTGGTCCCCCTCTCTAACTTTATATCATAAATTTTCTTCTTCTCTCTTTTCATTGTAGACCTGACTACAGGCCCATAGTAATAGTAATCAGTGATAACCATTACACAGACTCCATGTTATACTATCTTAAAATTGTCTCTACTAAAGAAATTAGTCCATCACCTTTTAATTTAACCTCAGAAACATTATCAGAACATATACAGGGCAAAGCTAGATTCTTTGTCAAAATATCAGAGGAATTGCCTCTAGGTCAGTTGCTAGCAGAGTCTTTATCAGCATTTGAAGCTTGATGATCTAGGACTCAACTGTAAGTTACTTACTTCTAAGGTTCTACCTGAATGTTTAGTTAAATTCTGCTTACAGGATTCAGTTCCTTTTCTAGTCCAAGTTTCCAGAGTCTTCCACCATCCTCATGCTGAGCTATTTCCCTAACATATTTGATTCACTTTCTTTTGGTAAAGCTCAGGAGTTTTATCTCAATTGGATGAAAAAGACAGTCTTAGTCTATTCTATTTGTTTTCTTGGGCCCTTTAGTAAAGAACAGTTGAATATTTTTATCTTGGTTTACTTAGCTTTTTCTCGGGTTCCATTGTGTACTTTATTCTCTGGACAATAATACAATGTTCTGATTGTTACCAATTATAGTATGTATTGAATTTTCCTATAGTCTTCCAACTCTGATAATCAGTACTGTGTAACAGTCTCTGCTTTTTGCATCTACATATAAGCTTTAAAACCAACTTGTCAGTACCTACAAACTGTTAGTCCTTCTAGTATTTGCATTGAATCTATAGCTCTAGTTGGTAAAACCTGATGTCTTCCTAATATTGAGCTTTCCTGTTTTGTCCATGTAGAATATCTCTTACTTTATTTAATTTTGTTGATTTTTTCACGTTGATCTACTTTATATTTTGGTGGATTGCTGTCAATAATTTCAAGACTGGGGGTGTGCTAATTTAATTGGGATTGGCTTTTCAATTTCAAATTTCAACAGTTTTGTTGCTAGTTATAAGAAAGGGATTGATTGTTGTATTTTAGCCTTATATTCTATAATTTTCTATAATCCTCAGTTCTTGGAGATTATTGATATCTTGAATATCTTGATATTTTTGAATATCTTGTTGATATAGTCGATTGTTAAGGTTTTTATTGCCATTGTTTTCTTATTCCTACATTTAGACTTCGATTTCTTCTGCCTTTTTGGCTTAAATGAGCACTTATATTACTGAATTTCTTAACCTTTACTCTTTAAAAAAAAAGTTCCTTCTATGGTAGTTAACCTAATGTGTGTGTGTGTGTGTGTGTGTGTGTGTGTATGTATGTGTGTGTAACTTCTTTATATCTACTTTGGAATAGTATTTCACAGATGATGTAACTTACATTAACAAAATTCTTATAGTTTTCTCTTTATATGATTGTTATAATTTTGTTCACTTAAAAAAGCACATGTAATCATGCATCTATGTGCATGATTATGGGTATGTTTATCCAAGTTTATGTATATGTAGATAAGCATATGTATAAGTTTTACTTTATCTACCCCACTGTCACATGTGGGTAGGTCCACAGAAATATGCCATTACTAGATACTACTAAGGTCCGTTGCTTAGAATTCACAGTCATTCTCCGAGGCAGCTGGTGCTTAGATAAATACAACTGTCTTTCTAGACATGCACCTTGCCTGTTTTCCATTCATAGTCCCAAGCTATGGATTATCTTTAAAATATTAAACGGTGAATCCACATTGCTGAAAATCCCAGCAGCTCATGGCAGTGTCATAGGTTGGAGACAGCCAGCAGACAGCATTCTTAGTTTAGCTTCTATATTATATTATAGTTTAGCTTCTACATATTCAATAATTCCTCTTTATTTCCTTGTATACATCCTCAATTATTTTTGTCTATCTTAATCTTTTGCTGTTCCAGGGCATACAGCCAAATACTCCAGAACAGTATCTTTCTGAGAAGAGATCACATAGGAATGAAATGTTTTTCTCAGTTATGTCTGTTCATATTCATTTAATATGGATATGTACTAGGAAGGAGCCTAAGGTCTTATTCATGCAAAGCACATGTGCTATTTCTGAGCTACCTTCAGAACCTCTAGGCAACTTAAGAAGTACACATTGTAGCAATGCGTTTCAGAAAGTGGAGCAAATGGCTGATTACTAAGGGCTGCAAGGAACGAGATGACAGTGATGTTGCTAGCAACAATGTCCTTCTATTCAGCCTTACTCATGTTTCTCTGTTACACATGTACTGTGTGTGTGTGTGTGTGTGTGTGTGTGTGTGTGTGTGTATACATACAGCCTTTGGCAAACAGCCTTCCCTTCTTTCCTTTTCCATGGTTTCCCCACATAGAACTGCTGCTTTTCTGACTGTAAAGTTTCCTCTCTTGCCTTGTTCAAATTCCTGTGCTTTTTTGGATATTCACTTCTGTAAGGATGTCGAGTCACCGGATCTTGTTTTCAGACTACTGTGGTGTCTAGGCTCTGTGAAGCATTGCAAGAAAAATGACCATGAATGTTGTTTAGTGTGGTTTATCTTCTTTAAAGTGTAAGTGCACACTGTGAAGCCCCTTACAAACTTGGCAACTATGAATATTAACAGCAGTTAAGAAACATTTGGTTTCTAGAAATGGAATATTTTTAAACAATCTTGGTTCTGTTTTTAAAGAGAGCTTAAATTTTTACAGTACCCAGTACAGTGAGCATAACTACCTAAGTATTAAATCTCCTACCATTTCCATGTTTTGTATTTATAATTTTTCAAACATTCTACACTGTTTTTGTTATACTTTACACTTACCTTATTAAAAGTATGCCAGCGTCAGCAATACTTTGTCTTTAGTGCAATACAAAGACATTAGTATTACTATTTTATTTTTAACCCTTAGATTATCGACACAATGGCCGTGATCTTCAAAGCTCTACATTATCAGTGCCAGAACAAGTCATGTCATCAAACCATTGCTCACCATCAGGGTCTCCTCATCGAGTAGATGTTATAGGAAGGACTAGGTCATGGTCGCCTAGTGTCCCTCCTCCTCAAAGGTAAGGTAGTATGGCAATTGTGCTTGTAGCATGGTACTTAGGGTGAATTTAACACAAATGACCATAATAATCTCTAAAGATAAATTATTCTTTAAAGCATTCTTTTAGGGGAAAGTAAGATGCCATTGCAATGGAAATAAGATGTAATATGGATTATTTTATGACTTTTCATGATCTCTGTGTTATTTGATTTAAGAGTTCAAAATAGTTAAGAAAAACTGGCTTTAAATTGTATGTAAATATCAAGCAAATCCATTTAAAGTCAGATGAATCATATAGTTATTGATAAATTAAAGGAAAAAAATCATTAAAAAACTAAAAATAATGCATGAGTAGTGGGAAAAATGGTTACATAAATCTGTTGTTGTAGGTCGTGTCATATTTAAAACCTCTGCTAAACATGAGTACTAACTAAAGAGTATGTACATGCAGTGTAAACCATGGGCATAACATATATGTTATACAAGATAGATAGCTGGGGATCGCATTAAATGGGGAAGATATGTCATATGCATAGATATAATTTAATTTAATACATATTGATTAAAACATTGTGGATATGTAAGTATATCACATTTGCCCATGTATTTGAATATTCCTCTGTTTATAAACATGACATTGCAAACTAATGAGAAAGGATGGTTTGCAAAGGATGGAATCCTAGTGTACTGCTTGGGTGGAATTTTTACCTTTTTTTTTTTTTCTTTTTTTTTGTAATTATAGTTTTTTTTTAATTTATTTTTTTACACTCCATATTTTAACACCCCCCCCAAACTGTTCACTCTCAAACTGTTCTACATACCATACCTCCTCTCCACCCCGTATCTCCACTAGGATATCTCCACCCACCCCCCCTGGCCTAAACTCCAGTCTCTCGAGGGTTAGGTGCATCATCCCTGATTGAACCCAGACCTGGCAGTCATTTGCTGTATATCATTCTGTAAGTTTTCAAAGGACTACAGTAATCAGAGTATACGAGAGAAGGACTTAGGAAATATATTAATCAGATAATAGCTACAATCATAGTAAATTATGAAGGTGGTAGAGTAGGCTAGAGTGCTACCATAGATGATGGGTAGAACTGGATATGTCTGATAGTTGTTTTCTGAGGTTTAAACTCAGGTCCAACCCTGCATAAGTAATCACTCTCACCATCCCTATGGTCCACAGAAAAAGCATGTGCAGCATTGAACCTATCTTCTCATCAATCTGTGTCTCTAGTGTGTCTTATATCACTTATTATCAATTATAGAGACCTAGGTGTGGCCCATAAGTGAGGTATGATATTGCTTATCTAATCCTTCAATATATTCTCTAAAATTGACCTTTTTTTTATCTGTAAGAAAAGCCAGACCCTCATTTGGTGTTAATTTTCAAATGAAATGTATACCATCAATGTAGTGTGTGTGTGTGTGTGTGTGTGTGTAGTATATATATATATATATATATATATATTATATATATATATATAATATATATATAGTATAATATTTATACAAATAAAAAATAGGTGTTATTATTTTTTATGTAGAATGTGCCATAAATTAGTAAGATTTTTCATGATTTTGTTGTCTTAGTAGGAATGTGGAACAGGGGCTTCGAGGGACACGTGCTACTGGCCATTACAATACAATTAGTCGAATGGATAGACACCGCGTCATGGATGACCATTACTCTTCAGATAGAGACAGGTAAACGCAATTAAGTCTTACTGAATTCTGTTGCCTCAGGAAGAGATTTTGTAAAGTGTTTACTCTAGTTGTGTATCTCACCTTAGTTTTCAAACCATGCTTTTTCTTTACTATTCTCACATTCTTTCTAAGATTACCCTTTATTTAAAAGGAGAGGTTAAACATATACTGTTTTTTCTTGATAAGAAAAACAAACAGCAGATAATCATGGCTCATGTACAGAATTCCAGCACTTGGGATGGTGATCAGGAAAATTACAACTATGAGATAAGCCAGGGCTGCTGGATTAGACCCTGCAAAGAAGAGGATTTTGGTCTTTCATTAATTCAAAATAGTTAGCAAATTTGCACAAGAAACTATAATGATAATCAAAACACAAACAAGATGTCTTGTGACTTTACCTGCACATAGCAAATTATCATGTGGAACATATATCCGTAGGCTGAAAAAGATGAAGGTGTTTAGTAGAATTCAGAGAAATCTACTTTCATATACAGAAACACTGAGTCAAAGTCTGGTTAGTTTTGGAGACCTTTTATCATCATTCTCAAAGAGGTTTTCTTTCACGGCCTTCAGTGAAGCTTTAACTACCTAAAAAAACATACTTGTTGACTGCTGTGTTTGGAAGAAGTCTCTGAATCTGTCCCATTTACAGGGCCAAACTTTGGAGTAATATAGTATATTACAATGCTTACAATAATTCCTACTAATCTTAAGAAAATTAATTAACATTCTAATTCAATCTTTGGAGATGTGTGTGTGTGTGTGTGTGTGTGTGTGTGTGTGTGTGTGTATATGCCATTGGATTTTTTTTAAAAACTCACAGATGAGGATAAAGTTGAACATAATATTGAAAAAATACTTACATTCCTTTGTTTTTAAAGTTTGCTGTTAGAATATATAAAAGAAATTATTTGGTTTGAATCACAATTAGTACTTAGCCCATTCATATAATTCCATTGTGTCTCCAAAAGACAAAATGGAGAGTTCCTTCTCCATTGATAGTGTCAAACAAATACTACTTTCTGTGTCTAGGATCAAAGATGAAAACATAGAGTTATCACATTAATCTCTATAAACTTCCTCTGTAATCAGTGACTGTGCTACCTATTGGAAGATATGCTTATTAAGTACAACAGTAGTAAAAGTAGGTTACCATGTTGGCATGGCTTAAGAGGTGGAACAAGTAATAAAAAGAATCAATAGGAATCTTGGTTATCTAAGGAAGTGTTAATGAACTTTCTTAGCTTTTCGAATTATATAGATGTCACAATCTTCTTAGCCATTGAAAATGTGTTTATTGAGGGAATAAAATTCTCTAAATGATTTTAAAGTTTTTGTAAGCTTAAATAAAGTGATCATATGTTGAAAAAAAAAGTGGACTAATATGAAGTCCAAAAAATAGCCTATTACTTGTAGAATGTGATAGAATAAAATTACAGTCTAATACTTTGCTACTGTTATATTAAATTCATAATATTTTGTCAGTATTTTAAGGCACATATTATTAGGTTTAATCACCAGAAACATTTAACTACTCACCTTTAATATCTTCTTTTAAAACCCATATCACAGACATTTACACTTGAAATGTCATTATGCTTTCCTTGTTCATGATCGTATGAATTGTTAAGTATAGCAAGAATATTCAAATGTTAGTATATGGAAATTTTAAAGAAAATACATTCGTATGATTTCATCTTACTTTTATAGACTTATAAAATTTCTTTGTTGGGATCAGTCTTAAATCTTTTTTAAAACATTATGTAAAGTACAATTTCATTTCAATAAAAACAATAGAATGCATTTCAAGAACTACTTTGATTATCTGTGAAATTTATTAATATAGGAGGCAGAATTCATTGTATAATATTTTCCCTTAATGTCTATTCTAGTCTAATAGTCCTAAGTATTTCAGTAATCAAATGCACCAGAATGTCCTTTTGAAAATGAGAAAGTACTGAAGTACTCTTGTTTTGTTTTTATGAACTTCACTTTATAGAGTTGTGAATCTGCTCAATTTAATTGGGTTTGAGGTATTTCTAGGTGATTTATAAAGTATACTTTTGTGTGTTTCTGAGACATTTGCAGAAAGGATTAACTTGGAAGACCTGCCCTGAATGTAGTTTATTTAGTTGGCTTCCAAGTAGGCTGTGGGCCCAGCTAGAGGACCATAGCAACTCTTATGAAAAAATGCATTTAACTGGAGCTTGCTTACAGTTTAAAATGTTTAGTTCATTCTCATCATTTTGATGACATATGGGCAGATATGGTGCCAGAGAAGTAGCTGAGAGTTCTATATCTGGATCCATGAACATCAGGAAGAGAGACACATGAATTTGCAGCCTATCCCTAGTGACACACTTACTCCAACAAGAATACTCCTGCTAATCCCTTTCAAATTGAACCATTCTCTGATGACTAAGTCTTCAAACTTGTGAATCTCTAGTGGACATTCTTATTCAAAGCACCATGCATTGCTAGTTAATGATCTCTCTGAATCTTTGATCCAGTTTGAATGAATAATGTTCCTCATCATCTCGGGTACTCGAGTATATACTCGCTGGTTGGTGGAACTGTTCTGGAGGTTTAGGAGGTGAATGCAGCCTTGGAGGAAATATTTCACTGGAGACAGGCTTTGGGACTTTAAAGGCTTGCCCGTTTTCCAGGTCGTTCTTACTCTTCCATGCTTATGCTGTGGTTAATGATGCAAGTGCTCAGCTTCATGTTCCAGCCTCCCGTGCCTTCTATTGACTGCCAGGCCTCCCCACCATGATGGAACTTTTCTCCTTCAGAAACCACAGACCAAATAAGTTTTTCCTTCCAAACTAAAGAAAGAATTTTTTTAGAGTTAGTAAGTAGTGCAATTTAGGAATTTTAAAAGATGCATACATCATTCTTGTTTGTAAAATCAAATGCATTGAATTAGAAATTTATTTTATTGAATGTTTCCTTTTTTGTAGGATTTGAAACCAAGGGGTCTTGAGTTTGTATTTAGAATTTTAAGTATTCTTGGGGAAAATCAAGCATTTTATTTCTGTATCTATAAAATGTCTTATAAATAATCATACAAATTAACTGATACAGTGCTTCCCATGACAGTTTTATATTTCTTGTCAGGTAGCCAGTTTTCAGAGTATAGCACATAGACATATTTTATCAAAAGTTTGTACTGTTAGTTGAATGTGGCAATGCATATTATCATTCTAGTACTCAGATGGTGGTGGCGGGAGGATCAGGAGTTCAAAGCCAGCCTTGGCTACATAGCTAGTTCATTGGAGACTGAACAATATAACAGCCTCAAAAAAAAAAAGACTAATTTATTGTGTATAACAAAAAAACCTAATATATGTATATATATTACATTAAAAATACATTGACTTGTAAATATTTTCTATTTAATGGATTAGCAGTTAATCTGATATAACAAAATGACAAGAGACAAATAAAGATTAAAAAATGAGAAATTAATTAATTTAGGCATTGTGCAAAGTATATAGAAGATAAGACCTGAGTTGACTTAGAAATGGGAATGTTTATTCAGGCAAAAAGAGCAAAGTTACAGAGGCAGAACACATTTACACATCATAGAGTGTGGAATAAAGCAGCATTTCTGACATATCAGAAAACTCTATGTGAAAACAGACTTTTACACTGACCATACCATGTGATATATTGCTGTCTAAATTAAATTATAGTTCTTTGCTAAACTTCAGTGGTGGGTACGTGAGATGAATGAAGCATCATATTCTTTTTATGGGTAATGTGTAGGAATTATATATCTATATTTTATTGGGTCTTTGATTCTATATCTGCATTATTCTATCATTAGTCAAAATCTTACTCTGTTGTCAAAAGGAAAGTCTTTACACATAATGCAAACATTTCCATACAGATTATTAGGTAAAATAATACATAGTGAATGGATTACTTTTGTCTTTTACCCCCTCCCCTTGCACCTTTGTCTCACAATGTTACTTTAGTAAACCTGGGAACTATTGTTTCTTTAGTAACCCAGATGACAACTACAGCTATCAACATAATTTGCAAGAAGATATGAATTCATATGTGGCTTTAGAAATCTTTTTAAGGATTTTAGTAATAGGAGTTAATTTACTATTAGAAAATTTGGAGAGTATTATATAACATTCAAAAACGTACAGTGCATCTTTATACTGATCATTTTTCAATCCAGAAAGCTTGATTTTGACATCACAAATACAATTTTAAAATTAGCATCACTAGTGATATGTGGGCAGTTATAGCTCCACACCGCCATCCCCAGTACACCAGGGTTCCCCGTAGCCTTTCAGGGACCCCAGCTGTATTCAAACCAAGACATATGATTTTAGAATAGAGAAGAATTTAAGGATTAATTAGAATTGGGGGTAAATAAATGTGTTTTAATATAGTGTTTAAGTACAAAAGTTAAATATGTAGATACTCAGAAGTAAAACCTCTAGAAATTGGATATAGGCTTCTCTGAGAATCATGTTTCATTGCTTTTATAATAGGCATTTTAATGACTTTTGAAATTACTATATTCTGAGATCTCAGGGTGTTTCCAGAAGGACTCCTGCTGAGATCACAAGAGTTCAGAAATTAGTATAACTTTTCAGCAAACAAAAGTAACAATCTTGTTAGAGCATCTCAAAATGTTCAGGGAAGAGAGTGGGCCCTATTATGACCATGAACGTTCAGGCCTTATGGATGGGTCATTGTGTTAACATAAGACTTCTATTTACGGAAGGAATGATGTTTCCCATTTACAGTTTTCACAGTAAATGGTGATTGTACTGCACTTCTTGCCTCTCAGTTGACAGAGCCTTTAACCAGTTTGAAGGGGAAGTTAGTCTAGTAGATGCGGAGGCCTGGTGCAAGCTGTGTCAGTGATGCAAGAGGGAGATTGGAATGTTATAAAATTAGTAAACTCTGAGGCCTTAAAACTTGGTTTATTAAGTAAAAATGTAAATAAATAGTTGAAAGTAAAAAATTACCACAATCCTATATTAGCCCAAGAAAACTAAGGAGTAGGAGCCAGAAAGGCTGCCATGGTATATCACAGTGAGGACAAATGAGCAGGAGATCGGCTTCCTGCTCACTCTCCACCAACGGCTGTTTTCTGTTTTCAGTTCATTCTGATATATTGATTCTACCATATCTGTTTTAAACAAGTTTCCTTTTACTAGTAACAACAACAGTTACATTAGGAAGTTGCTTTTAGAATTCTGTTCCACTGCCTGCCCCATTCCATCAATACATCACTAGCTGTTGAAATTGACAGAGTGCCTCATAATTAGATGAGTCTTCCTGGAATGTCTACATGACACAGGTGTGGGCAGCCTAAGCAAGAGTTCAAAGGATTTGGTGCAATTCTAAGGAAAGGTAAAGTTAAAGACAAGCAGTAGTTTCTTTCTAAATTAACGAAAGTAAGAAAGCTTGAGATGAGAAATGGAAATGGGGTTATGAAGGAGGCAAAGGCGTGTTTGCAGCAGGATTACAGGGTCATAAAGTGTATATGGGCATGCACGTGTGTATGCATGCATGTTACTCGAGATTTGGAGGTAGAACTATGAATGTTGACAGAGTTCTAGTTTTCTTTGCATTGTTCTGTGAAATTTAAGTGATCACCTGCCATAATTGTTTAGGAAATAAATATTTTTAAGAAGGAAAATTTTAAATTAGTGTCATACAAACAAAATTGACTTCAGATGGCTTCAGCAGTTAGGCATTGTTGCTTTGATTGTTTACAGTGGTAAGGAAGCATGAAATGAAAGAGCTAATAGCATGTAATAAATATAAAATACTATGTATGTATAATGAATATAAAAATTCATAATATTCAATATACTTAATGAACATGATAAGCTCATGAATGGATTTTGTTCTTTATTAAGTGGAACTTTAAAACCTCTCTTTATCTTTAGGATTAATAAAAGAAAAATAAAACCTCATGAAATGCCCTAATCATTATGGTATTAGGTCTTACCTCTGTGTCCTTAAGCTTGCTGGTCACTTTATTATTTTATTTTTCTTCTCATCTTTATTTCTAAAAGAAGAAAAACATATTTCTAATATGACAATTGCTAAACAATGCTCAGTATATTAAAGTAATAACCAATTACTTTTATCATTTAACTAAAATATCTAAATGTTATATTTTGTTGCACTTTATTTTTAGAATATTTGGTTTAGTTTACTGCCTATTTCCATGGGCATCGAGAAGATGGCCGAGCTTTTCCAGTAGCAGTTTTTGTTTGCTTTGCATACTATCTTATTATTTGTTTGATTCTGACTTTTAGAGCTAAGCTATGCCTTTCTCTTCTTTCCTGAGCCTCATTTTATTCTTGTTTCTGCCGTGCTTGCAGTCACTTTCTTACTCTACCTCGCTCCCGACACAGTCAGACCATTGAGCGCCATCACAGGGATGGAAGGTATCATTTTCTTACCTTGAGTCTGTGTGTAGAGTTGCATGCTCCTGTCTATGTGATAGAACTCTCTTTTAGATTTGTTTTACCTATATGTGTGGAATCATTAATAAACTATGGGAATATATCCTAGTAGTGTGAAGCATATAAATGATTTGAAACTAGAATGTTAAATATACCTTCTGTTTGATGGACTGGAATCATCTTTTTATTACCCATAAGTTATTTTATTAGGAATTAAGTAAACTTTACTACCAAAAAATGGGAGAC
>JADRCD010210144.1:2592-21408 GCA_019843815.1 Montemys delectorum | reverse complement strand
ATATAGAGATTCAAGGACAAACTTGAATATTATTGCCAGAAAGTGTAAAAGTAATTTTTATTTGCCAGATATAATTGTCATCTCAGAGGCTTATTTCTGAATAATCTCAGACTTTATAATTCTTTTTGAACTCTGACTGGCTGTATCAACTCAGCTTTTCAGGCTCAAACTCCTCTCCAAGCTTAATGAATCAGTTTGGCTCCTCTCAGCTTCTCACTGAATTACTCTGCCTGGCCTCAAACTAAGTGTGGCAAATTGTTCTGATTCTATGGCTCCTTCTTCTCTGGTTTCAGCTGCCTCTACTGACCTGCACTGCAGGAACTGCACAAACTGAATGGAACTCAGGAATAAACTTAACTGAATTATATGATCTGCACTAACTGAATTGGTTTAATCTCTCTCTCTCTCTCTCTCTCTCTCTCTCTCTCTCTCTCTCTCTCTCTCTCTGTTGCTCCTAACTAGCCTTTTTTATTTTATGTTCTAATGAGAGTTGTACATATCCTATTTCTAACTCATTCTGTCAAGTCTTTTTTTGATTTGTCACTTTGTCTACCCCTCAGTTAATTGTCAGTTTCAAACATAGCTGCTTCTTTCTTTCTTTTTTCTTTTTAAGTTTTATTTATTTATTTACTTTACATCCCAATCAAAGCTCCCCATCCTTTCTCCCTAGTCTCACCCTTACAAATCCCTCCTCTGTTACTCCCTTTCCTTCTTCTCAAAGAAGGAAAAGCCCCTTTTGGTTAGTATCCAACTCTGAGATATCCAGTGGCAGTAGTCCTAAGCATATCCTTTCTGACTGAGGCCCAAGTAGGTAGTCTTGTTAGGAGAAGGGAATCCAATGGCACGTAACAGAGTCAGAGACAGCCTCCACTCCTATTGTTAGGGACTCATGTGAAGACCAGGTTGCACATCTGCTGCAAATGTGTAGGAGGTCTAGATTCAGACCCTTCATGCTCTTTGGTTGGTGGCTCAGTCTTCCTGAGCCCTCATAGGCCCATGTTAGTTGACATTGTAGGTCTTTTTGTAGTTTCTTTGACCCCTCCAGCTTACTCAATTCTATCCCCCACTCTTCTACAAAACTTGCTGCCCAACACCACCTGATGTTTGACTGTGTCTCCATCTCTGCTGGGTGAAGCTTCTCAGGAGACAGGTATGATAGGCTCCTGTCTACAAGCATACCAGAGTATTGCTAATAGTGTCAGGGATTAGCTCTCTTATATGGGATATGTCTCAAGTTGGACCTGTCATTGGTTGGCTGTTCCTTCAATCACTGTTCCAACTTTATCCCTGCACATATTGTAGGCAGGACAAATTTTGGGTTAAAGGTTTTGTGGGTGGGTTTATGTCCTTCCCTCCACTGGAGGTTCTGCCTGGCTACAGGAGGTAGCTAATTCAGTCTCCATATCTCCAGCTGGTAGGAGTTTCAGCTAGGGTCACCCCCACAGACTCTCTAGAACCTCTCCTGTCCCAGTTTTCTAGCTAGTCCAAGAGATGTCCCCATCAATTGCAGTTCTTACTTCCAGCTATCCCCCCAAACCCCCTCCCCACACCTGATTTTTATCCTGGTTCTCCTCCCCTCCTAACCTACAGAACTAGCAGTAACCTGTGATTCTTAGAATCAACCTAAGAAGCTGGTATGTGTCTAGAATGGCCCTGTTCCATGTACTACGTAGTCATCTTGCTTCACTATTGGATATGATTACAGTTTCTCAGGGTGATGATGGAAGACAAATACATGAACCTTTTGAGTATCATTGATTAAATGCTAATACTCACTCCATTAAAAAAAATCATACCATTCTGGCTATTATTGAGCTTCTGAAAACCAGGGTAGGATCCTTGTCAGCAGCTTATCAGATATACTATTTGAAAACTCATATGTTGTCCCCAGAAATCTCTATTTATTGTCATCTTTTAGAAGTGAAATCGTCATTTTTGTTCTGGGACAGGCTGGCCTCAGGCTGTCATCCTCCTGCCTTAGCCTCTCAAATGCTGGAACACTGCTTAAATTGTCTCTGAACTATGGCAAAAATTGACTTTTATTGCTGGAGCCAGTCTCTTTTCTAGTAGTTAAGTTCTTATAGTAAATGAATTACCTCATTTAATTATCACTGTACTTTGGGCTACTCTGTACCCATTTTATGGAACTTGTTTGTGGTGTCACAAAGAGACTAGGAAAGATAGGCTTAAAAGCTACGGAATCTGTTAAGCATTGTGATGTCTATGCTATTTAAAGAATTTTATTTATTGATTCCTTTCTTTGTTGTGCTATCCCACTCCTTAAAATTCAGGTGCCCAGGACCACTTAAAGGATGGTTTTTCAGCTTCTCATGGAGCTAGACACCAACACTCTAGCAGCTGCTGCGGAGGAGGAGCACTGTGAATTCTGTAAGTTTCTGCCTTCTCTGGATAACCTGCAAAAACAAGAAAAAGGGGAGAGAAAGAAATGGTAGAGGAAGGGGTGGTACAAGAGAGAAAGAGAGAGAGAGAGAGAGAGAGAGAGAGAGAGAGACAGAGAGAGAGAGAGACAGAGACAGAGACAGAGAGACAGAGAGACAGAGAGACAGAGGGATTTACTATAATTCTCTGCTTTTCTTCATGTTCACACTTTTTTCTTTGTTTTAAGGTCACCTCCCTTTTTCTCTAACTTTGAATAAAAGTCAAAAGTAAAATTACTGAGAAATGGCTCAGTAATTAAGATCACAGAGGACCAGTACCTACAATCCGGCAGCTCCAGGGTTCCTTAAGGGCACCTATACTCACACGTAGAAATCCACAGACAGATATACACATCTGTAAATTTTTTTAATAAAAAATAAAGCCTGAGAAACTGACCTAGAAAGTGCTTTGTACTGTTTTAATGACCCAGTCAGAGCTGGTAGGATGGACAGAGTGATGTTTCTAAATTATATGGATTATCCCAGGCCTCCTTTGAAGGGATAACATAGAACCACTATAGAATAGTTGCTCAGTGATGAGGGTTAGTAGAGGCATGGCAAAGATAGATGAGAATAAACTTGGATGCCTTCAATTTAGAACAGGACGATGGAAAATATACAGTCCCCACTGGGTTAGACTTCCTGAGTAAGGACTATTATCTTTCACATTTTTCTTGAGTTTGGTTTTTCACTTAAATATTTGTAAATTTTAATTTAATGAACTTTTAATAAAATGTAATAAAACTTTGAAATTATAAACCTAAGTTACTTTCTGGAACTTTAATAGAACCCCAGAATTTCTATTACATTACAAAGCCAAATAACAGTTATTTGAACTTCACAGCTAATAAGTCATCATGAACCATTAATTTTTTTCAAATACAGAACAAATAATTGAAAGGCTAGACTAGTGCACAATTTGAAGCACAAAGCAATTGATATTTTAATATCTTTATTTCAGAAAGCTGCCTTACTTTAATTAAAATAATTTAACATCATTAACATTTTGTTCCTCAAAATAGTCAATGTAAGTGCTGTCTTTATTTAAAGATTAGGAAAATAAAACAGGTTATGTTTTATTCAGGATCTCAAACTAAACCAATAGGGAGGAAATCCAGTTTTATACTAAAGAAAATTAAATGAAAATTGAGACAATCATACATATAATAAAATATCAAACTGCCAATTTTTGGATTGATTGCATTTTGTTCAAATGAAGCCTCCTTTTTCTTAAGAGTAAATTCCTAAAGTAGGCATTTTTCTCTCTTTAAGAGTGGCATTATTTAATCACAGAACAAGCAAGATAGCTTGGGAGTGACTCACACAACATTCTTTTTGGTACATCTATTTAAAGAAAGTCATCAAGGAGAAAAATCACAGCATGGCGGCTGTGTTAATGACTGATGAAAATATAAAGTAGGGAAATTTTTTCTATACACAATTAATCCTTAGGAAAACATATTAAGTAGCTTGATTTAATAACTATATTTTACAGAAGTTTTCTAAAATGAATTCTAATGCCCAATGATTAAATCTATGCCCTAAAGCAGTTTTAAAAAAGAATAAAATCATCCTAACTTCTATTTATTAGTAAATTGACTTTCCAAGAAATACATTTTTTTGGACAGAGAAATACAGAAATTAAATGTAAATAGCAGAAGCATTAGCACTAGTTGCCCTGCACAAGAGATAACAAGCCTAGTCTCCTTGTCTCCAATATGCATTCCAATATGCATGTGTGAATGTCCCATGGAAACTATTTCTTCTCTTTAAATTACAGAGATCTGATGACCTTCACTTATTCTTAACCTCCCATAAGCTATTTGAGAAACAGTATGCTCTCTCTTCTCTCTCTCTCTCTTTCTCTCTCTTCCCTCCTTACTTTTCTGATTCCTCTTTTCTTTTTCCCTTCCCCTCACCTTTTTTCATTATATCTTTCCCTTGAGAGGCTTGCAACTCTAGAGTAAATCTGAGCACATCATGGAGGTCAGGATTTAGTAAAATGCTGTGCTGATCCCTACCAGCTGCTGTTGTCAGTACTAGAGATGGGAACTGACACCTTTGTGAATAAAACATAGAACATACATACGTAAGTGAGATGAAGGTAAAGGCAACTTCTATTAAGTCTTATGAGCTGAGTCCTTCCCATGGGACCCACAGTGCAAAGAGAAAGCTCACCTCAACAAGCATACTGTGCCTCAGTATGACACACTCATACACGCACACAATTTAAAAATTTTAAGTAAAAAGTAGAATCAACTAGGTTAATTGTTTAAAATGTAATCTACTGAAACGAATTAGCTGAGAAACAAAGTAGGTGGATACTGGTTTCTGTTTTTTTTTCCTTCACCATATGGAAATATGTAATTATGAAAGTAAAAAGCATGACTAGAGACTGTGGATCCAAGATAAGTCTTCCTTTGCCACCTCAAATGATACTCATGTGGAGCTTAATAACATAACATGCTCTAAATTTGTCCTGGAAGTGTCCTAGATGGCAAATGAGATGCCAGTCATAGGCAGAGAGAGTCAAATTTAACTAGTGTTTAATCAATAGAAAATATTATTTGGGCCATTAATAATTTAATATCTGGTCATTTATATAAGAGTTTTTATTGTATAGAATTTCTTTGATGCCTTTATATAAATATTGACTCATAAGACTGGATTCCTGACATATATTATCTTGCTAAAGTCTAGGTTAGATTGAGTAAAATGTTCATTTAAGAAAATATAATGTATGTTGTGATTCAGAGCATTTGGTGGCATAAAAAAATAACCAAAATTGTACAACAGAGTTTTGTTTCCACACAAAAGTTATAAAGTCCATCGTTGCTCTTGCTGCCAATTGCAAGTAGAGGAATGCTTGGTTTTCTATTGATAATTTTAAATGAGCACTAAGTAATGACAACACCCTTCCTATGTGATCAGGAACCAGGCCTTTCACGAACAATACCTTTTTCAGTTTCCCTGTATAAACCAGATACGAGCTAGTATTAACTAGAAACATCATTTTCCATTCTTCAGATGGAAAATGATTCTGCACAATAGAACTGGGTGCTGTAACTTGATCTCAAGTGTTCAGGTGCGTAGGCTATTATTGGCAATATAATGATTGGCCTATAAAAAATGCTATTTGCCTTCATCAAAAATATAGCATCCTCTCTTACAACTCCATTTACAGTATCATATATGGAAGGATAAGAAGACAAGAGCCCAGTTCATTTTTCTCAGAATGGCTACAACATACTTTAAAATCATGCCAAGATAACAGAGAATAATTCTGGAATCTGCCTGCAGCATTATGGTGTCAGGACATTCTCCTTAAGAAAGAAAGATGACATCCTGAGTGAGGTAACCCAATCACAAAAGATCACACATGGTATGCATTCTTTGATAAGTGGTTATTAGCCCAGAAGTTTGGAATACAGGAAGAACGACCCACAAACCACAAGAAACTTAAGAAGAAGGAAGACTAAAAGGTGGACATTTCATTCCTTCTTAAAAAGGGGAATCAAACACCCACAGAAGGAGTGACAGAGATTAACTATGGAGCAGAGACGGAAGGAAGGACAAGCATATAGCTATCTCCTAAGAGACTCTGACAATACCTGACTAATACAGATGTAGAGGCTCACAGCCATTCATTGAACTGAGTATACGGTCCCCAATGAAGGAGTTAGAGAAAGGTTCTATGGAGCTGAAGGGTTTGCAGCCCCTTAGGACGAACAACAATTACTAACTAGTACCCTCAGAGCTCCCAGGGACCCAACCACCAATCAAGGACAATACAGGGTGGGATTGAATGTACTGGCAGCAGGTATATAGTAGAGGATTGCTAATTCGATCATCAATAGGAGTAAAGGACCTCGGCCTTGTGAAGGTTTTGTGCCCCAGTGTAGGGGAATGCCAGGGCCAATAAGTGGGAGAGGGTGGGGTGGCAGGCATGGGGAAGGGGGAGGCAAAAGGGGTTTGTTCTTGTTTTTATTTGTTTGTTTGTTTGTTTGTTTGTTTTGGAGGGGAACCTGGGAAAGGGAAAATGTACATGTAAATAAAGAAAATACCTAATTAAAAAACAAAAAACAAAAAAAACCTGACATCTCTGCAGTCATTTTGAAATAAAACACTACAATGTATGCATAGATCCTTTGATTTCAGAGTTAATAAATGTAATCATTACTTAAAAAAAAAAAGAAAGATGACTTTTCCCACTGGCCTCTTGGTCCCTTTGTCTATGCCATTAGGCTTAGTTTTATAAGATGATGTTTATTCATGTCTTATAGTACAAGCAGCAAATAATTACCATGTAAGTATATACAGGGGATCATGGAGACTACAACTATATTAATAGCACATGTATATTGTCTGGACCTAGCACTAGACATTTACCTGAGATGGGAGGAGTGAGTGTATAATGACCAAGAAACAAACATGGAAGCTGCCTTCCCTGGAAATGTGGCTATGAGGAAAAATGGGTCTCCGTCCTTGAGGGAGACCAGAGCAAATATCAAAAGCAGGTGATCATGGTCTCTGACAACAAATAGAGATGTCTACTAGACATTGCTGCAACTTGACAACTAGCCAGCAAGTATATACATTCCATCTGTGCTGAGTTTGACATCTATTCAAAGACAAGTTTAGTCTCAAATATCTTTAATAAGAGCAAGAGAGAGACTCATTCTGGCAGAACTACCTTATGGACAGAGACAAGAATGGTTGTACAGATCCCAGAAGTTATTTGGTCATGCAGAGGTTAAAAAAAAAGAAGAGCTAATGGGAATGAGGAACTTTCTGGAGGGGAAGGCTGAAGCTTCAGAAATCAGCTGTTCTTCAAAACTCAAGGTCCAGACAGGACCTACAATTTAGATCAAGAAGAATGGGCACATTCTAGTAACACTTTTCTGAAAGAGGGACAATTCAGAAATTTAACATTATGTTCCAAAGCACACTGGTAGTCACTACCAGAAACATGTGTCCAACTGACTGACATTTCTCAGACTTGTACTTCCTTGGAAGTTTTAATGTCAAAAATATGTTTCCAATAGAGTTTCTTCAATACCTACTTTGTCCAAACAAAATTTCATTCAAAATAGGTGGCAATTAAAAAGGAACAAAAATGTAAGGATGACATTCTATAAAAAGCTACAAGCTGATCTCAGACATTAGATTTTTAAGCTAAAATTGTCTCTTGTGAGGGACCATAATGATAGCTCAGCTGATAAAGGAGCTTGCCACCAAGTCTGATGACTTGAATTTATTCCCTGGAACCTAAATAGGAGAATGAGAAGACATATTCCAAAATGATCTACACACACACACACACACACACACACACACACACACACACACACATACACACACACATACACACACACATACACACACAAACACACACACATACACACAAACACACATACCTGCCCATATGTACAAATAAATGATCTTGCAAATCTTTATAGAATCACTTGCTGGCATCCACAATAATGTTTAGATTTGATGACTGAATATGGGAAGGATTCCCAGGTGGAACAGTCTATGGATTGTCCTTCCTTCAGTCTCTGCTCATAGTTTGTCTCTGCAACTCTTTCCATGGGTATTTTGTTCCCCCCTTTAAAGAAGGAATGAAGTAGCCATGCTCTGATCTTCCTTCTTCTTGAGTTTCTTGTGGTCTATGGATTGTACTTTGTGTATCCCGATCTTTCTGGACTAATAACCACTCATCTGAGAGTACATACCATGTGTGTTCTTTTGTGATTGGGTTACCTCACTCAGGATGATAGTCTCCAGATCTATCAATTTCCCTAAGAATTTCATAAATTCATTGTTTTCAATAGCTGAGTAGTACTTCATTGTGTAGATGTACCACACTTTCTGTATCAATTCCTCTGTTGAGGGACATCTGGGTTGTTTCCAGTTTCTGGCTATTATAAATAAGGCTACTATGAACATAGTGGAGCATATGTCCTTATTACATGTTAGAGCATCTTCTGGCTATATGCCTAGGAGTGGTATAACTGGGTCCTCAGGTAGAACTATGTCCAATTTCGGGAGGAAATGCCAAACTGATTTGCAGAGTGGTTGTACCAGCTTGCAATCCCACCAGCAATGAAGGAGTGTTCTTCTTTCTTGTCAACTTCTCCAGCATCTGCTGTCACCTGAGTCTTTTATCCTAGTCATTCTGACTGGTGTGAGGTGGAATCTCAGGGTTGTTTTGATTCACATTTCCCTGATGACAAAGCATGTTGAACATTTCTTTAGGTGCTTCTCAGCCATTTGATATTCCTCAGCTGAAAATTCTTTGTTTAGCTCTGTACCCCATTTTTAATAGGGTTATTTGTTTCTCTGGAGTCTAACTTCTTGAGTTCTTTGTATATATTGGATATTAGCACTCTATCAGACATAGGATTGGTAAAGATTTTTTCCCAATTTGTTGGTTGCAATTTTGTCCTATTGACAGTGTCTTTTGCCTTACAGAAGCTTTGCAATTTTATGAGGTCCCATTTATCGATTCTTGATCTTAGAGCATAAGCTACTGGTGTTCTGTTCAGGAAATTTTCCCCTGTGCCTATGTGATCGAGGCTCTTCTCGGATTTCTTTTCTATTAGTTTCAGTGTATCTACTTTGATGTGGAGGTCCTTGATCTACTTGGGCTTGAGCTTTGTACAAGGAGAAAGGAAAGGATTGATTTGCGTTCTTCCACATGCTAACCACCAGTTGAGCCAACAACATTTGTTGAAAATGCTATCTATTTCTACTGGATTGTTTTAGCTCCTTTGTCAAAGAACAAGTGACCATAGGTGTGTGGGTTCATTTCTGGGTCTTCAATTCTATTCCATTGATCTACCTGCCTGTCATTGTACCAATAGCATGTAGTTTTTATTACAATTGCTCTGTAGTACAGCTTAAGTTCTGGGATGGTGATTCCACCAGAAGTTCTTTTATTGTTAAGAATAATTTTTGCTATCCTAGGGGTTTTTTTTGTTATTTCTAATGAATTTGCAAATTTCTCTAAGTCAGTGAAGAATTGAATTGGAATTTTGATGGGGATTGCATTGAATCTGTAAATTGCTTTCGGCAAGATGGCCATTTTTACTATATTAATCTTGCCAATCCACGAGCATGGGAAATCTTTCCATCTTCTGAGATCTTATTCGATTTCCTTCTTCAGAGACTTGAGGTTCTTGTCATATAGATCTCTTACTTGCATAGTTAGAGTCACACCAAGGTATTTCATGCTATTTGTGACTATTGTGAAGAGTGTTGTTTCCCTAATTTCTTTCCCAGCCAGTTTATCTTTTGTGTAGAGGAAGGCCACTGATTTGCTTGAGTTAATTTTATATCCAGCTACTTTGCTGAAGTTGTTTATCAGGTTTAGGAGCTTTCTGGTAGAATTTTTGGGTCACTAAGTATACTATCATATCATCAGCAAATAGTGATAATATGACTTCTTCCTTTCCAATTCATATCCCTTTGATCTTCTTTTGTTGTCTAATGGCTCTGGCTAGGACTTCAAGTACAATATTGAATAGGTAGGGAGAGCAACATAAGGTGGGCAGCCTTGTCTAGTCCCTCATTTAAGTGGGATAGCTTCAAGTTTCTCTCCATTTAGTTTGATGGTGGCTACTGGTTTGCTATATATGGCTTTTACTATGTTTAAGTATGGACCTTGAATTCCTGATCTTTCCAAGACTTTTATCATGAAGGGATGTTGGATTTTGTCAAATGCTTTCTCAGCATCTGTTTTTTTCCTTTGAGTTTGTTTATATACTGAATTATGTTAATAGATTTCCATACATTGAACTATCCCTGCATCCCTGGGATGAAACCTACTTGATCATGATGGTTGATCATTTTGATGTGTTCTTGGATTTGGTTTGCAAGAATTTTATTGAGTATTTTTGCATCGATATTCATAAGGAAAATTGGTCTGAACTTTCTTTCTTTGTTAGGTCTTTGTGTAGTTTAGGTATAAGAGTAATTGTGACTGTATAGAATGAATTGGGTAGAGTACATTCTTTTTATATTTTGTGAAATAGTTTGAGGAGTATTGGTATTAGGTCTTCTTTGAAGGTCTGATAAAATTCTGGACTAAACCCATCTGGTCCTGGACTTTTTTGGTTGGAAGACTATTAATAAATGTTTCTATTTCATCAGCAGATATGGGACTGTTTAGATTATTTATCTGATCTTGATTTAACTTTGGTACCTGGTATCTGTCTAGAAAATTGTCCATTTCTTCCAAGTTTTCCAGTTTTGTTGAGTATAGGCTTTTGTAGTAGGATTTCATGGTTTTTTGGATGTCCTTAGCGTCTGTTGTTATGTCTCACTTTTTATTTCTGATCTTGTTAATTAGCATAATGTCTCTGTGCCCTCTTGTTTGTCTGGCTAGGGGTTTATCTACTTTGTTGATTTTCTCAAAGAACCAGCTCCTGTTTTGGTTGATTCTATGTATAGTTCTTTTTGTTTCCATTTGGTTGATTTCAGCCTTGAGTTTCATTATTTCCTGCCTTCAACTACTCTTGGGTGAATTTGCTTCTTTTTGTTCTAGAGCTTTCAGATGTGCTGTCAAATTGCTGGTGTATGCTCTCTCCAGTTTCTTTTTGTAGGCACTTAAAGCTATGAGTTTTCCTCTTAGGACTGTTTTCATTGTGTCCCATAAGTTCGAGTATGTTGTGGCTTCATTTTCATTAAACTCTAGAAAGTCTTCCATTTCTTTCTTTATATCTTCCTTGACCAAGTTATCATTGAGTAGAGTGTTGGTAAGCTTCCACATGTATGTGGGGTTTCTATTGTTTATGTTGTTATTAAGGAGCAGCCTTAGACCATGGTGATCTGATAAGATACAAGGAATTATTTCAATCTTCTTGTATCTGTTGAGGCCTGATTTGTGACCGATTATATGGTCAATTTTGGAGAATGTACGTGAGATGCTAAGAAGAAGGTATATCCTTTTGTTTTAGGATAAAAAGTTCTATAGATATCTGTTAAATCCATCTGTTTTCTAACTTCTGTTAGTCTCACTGTATCTTTATTTAGTTACTGTTTCCATGATCTGTCCATTGCAGAGAGTGGGATGTTGAAATCTCCCACTACTATTCTGTGCGGTGCAATGTGTACTTTGAGCTTAAGTAAAGTTTCTTTTATGAATGTAGATGGTCTTGCATTTGAGGCATAGAGGTTCAGAAGTGAGAGTTCATCTTGGTAGATCATACCTTTGATGAATATGAAGTGTCCCTCCTTATCTTTTTTGATCACTTTAGGTTGAAAGTTGATTTTATTCAATATTAGAATGGCTACTCCAGTTTTTTTTTTTTTTTTTTTTTTTTTTTTTGGACCATTAGCTTGGAAAATTGTTTTCCAGCCTCTTATTCTGAGGTAGTGTCTGTCTTTGTCACTCAGATGGGTTTCCTGTATACAACAAAATGTTTGGTCCTGTTTACATACTCAGTTTGATAGTCTATGTCTTTTTATTGGGGAATTGAGTCCATTGATATTAATAGATACTAAGGTAAAGTAATTGTTGCTTCCTGTTATTTTTGTTGTTAGAATTGGAATTCTATCTTCTTTTAGTTTTGTTGGAAGATTATTTTCTTGCTTTTTCTAGGATATAGTTTCCCTCCTTGTGTTGGATTTTTCCATTTATTTATTTTTCCATTTCCCTCCTTTGAAGGGCTGGATTTGTGGAAATATATTGTGTAAATTTGGTTTTGTCATGGAATATCTTGGTTTACCCATCTATGGTAATTGAAAGTTTTGCTGGGTATAGTAGCCTATATAGAACATTTGTGTTCTCTTAAGATCTGTAAGACATCAACCCAGGATCTTCTGGCTTTCATAGTCTCTTACAAGAAGTCTCGTATAAATTCTGATAGATCTGCCTTTATATGTTACTTGACCTTTTTCTCTCACACTTTTAATATTCTTTCTTTTTTTTTGTGCATTTGGTGTTTTGACTATTATGTGGCAGGAGGAATTTCTTTTCTGGTCCAGTCTATTTGGCATTCTATAGGCTTCTTGTATGCTCATGGACATCTCTTTCTTTAGGTTAGGGAAGTTTTCTTCTATAACTTTGTTGAAGATATTTACTAGTCCTTTAAGTTGGAAGTCTTCACTCTCTTCTATACCTATTATCCTTAAGTTTGGTCTTCTCATTGTGTCTTGGATTTCCTGGATGTTTTGGGTTAGGAACTTTTTGTATTTTGCGTTTTCTTTGACTATTTGTGTCAATGTTTTCTATGGTATCTTCTGCACCTGAGATTCTCTCTTCTATCTCTTGTATTCTGTTGGTGATGCTTGCATCTATGGCTCCTGACTTCTTTCCTGGGGTCTCTATCTCCAGATTTGTCTCTCTGTGATTTCTTAACTGTTTCCAGTCCCTTTTTAAGTCCTGGATGATTTTGTTCAATTCCTTCACCTGTTTGATTGTACTTTCCTGTAATTCTTTAAGGGATTTTTGTGTTTCCTCTTTAATGGCTTCTACTTACTTACTCATGTTCTCCTGTAATTCTTTAAGGGATTTTTGTGTTTCCTCTTTCAGGGCTGAAACCTGTTTACCTGTGTTCTCCTATATTTCCTTAAGGGAGTTATTCATGTCCTTCTTAAATTCCTTTATCACCATTGTGAGATATGATTTTAGATCCAAATCTTGCTTTTTCAGTGTTTTGGGATATGCAGGACTTGCTGTGGTGGGAGTAATAAGTTCTGATGAAGCCAAGTAGTCTTGGTTTCTGTTGTTAAGATTCTTGTGTTTGCCTTTCACCATCTGTTAACCTCTGGTGTTAGATGTTCTTACTGTCTCTGGCTGGAGCTTATTCCTCCTGTGGGTCTGTAAGCCTGTGTCAGCACTTCTGGGAGATCAGCTCTCCTCTGTTAAGACCACTGTGTAGAGTGCTGTGGATCAGTTGTCCGTCCTGAGTCCTGGGGTCTTAGCACACCCTGGAGACTGGCTCTCTGGTTGCAGGAAATGTGCAGAGAAGGCTGTGGATCTGCAGTCCCTCCTAGTTGTAGAAGGAGGAAGAAAGGATCCAGTCCCAGCTTCCCTGTCACTTCCGAGGCCTGGGCCTCCAGGCTGGTCCAGCCTTAGAAAGTCACTGGAGAGAAAAATCTTTTTATTTATTCTTTAATCTTTTTTTACAGTGCAGACTTTATCCCCCTCCTGGTTCACTCTCTTACTGTTCTGCATCCCATACCTCCTCCCCACTCCCCAGTCTCCAAGAGGATTGCCCCCACTCCCTCAGGCCCCATCAGACCTCCCCACTCCCTGGGACCTCAAGTCTGTTGACTGTTATGGATTATTTCACACCATGAGCCATTCAGTTTATTCAACAATGGATACTTCTTTTAATGTATTTATTATTCATATATGCATATGTAGACACACTAAGCATTCAGATGGTTGTGAAGCACCACATGGGTGATGGGAATAGAACCTGGATCCTCTATAACAGCACAAGTGCTTTTAACCACTGAGCCATCTATCCAGGCCCTCTTGTAGCTTTTAAAGCACCTTACTTATTTATTTTTCTCTTGTATATTACATTTCAATTGCAGTTTCCCCTCCTTCCTCTCCTGGATGTCCTCCTCCCCATTTGCTCCTTGATTTCCCTTCTGAATATGGCAGGCTCATAGAGCTCTCAACCAAACATCACACATCAAATTTCAATAAGACTAGGCACTTTCCCTCACATTGAGGCTGGCTGAGGCATCATGGTAGAAAGAAAAGGGCCCCAAAAGCAAGCAAAAGAGTCAGAGACAGCTCTGAATATATTCTTATCTAAGGTAAAAGGGACTAAAGTGACTGTAGAGGCTGGGCATAGTTTCTTTAATAAAAATTTGATGAAGAACTCATTAAAGAAATTGTTTAAGAAGCAAAGCTCAAAAGAATGAATCACTCAGATCTAAGCCATAATATATACAATATATAATGACTGACCAAAAAACAATAATAAAGAAAAGTTTCAAAGCAGCAAAAACTGACTTTTCCTGTTAGGGAAACACAGTGGTTGAGTGGGAACCCACAGCTGATCTTAAAAACCTTCAGTAACACAATGTGATACATAAGCGAAAAATCAGCTGCCACACAAAAGACAATGCATCCATCCATCAACCCGAAAGCCATGAAGTTCCTGGCATGTGCTCAGTACAGCCTCATTCATGGTCATGGTGTTTATAGTTTTACTTTAGGCATATTTTGATGTTTATGAATGTCAAGAAATTGCACTCAGGCTAATGCTGTAAAACACCATCACTGCTAAGACAGAGAAACGAGTCACTTTCATTTTTCTCCTTCAGTAAGATCTCGAAGGTCAAACTCACTCACCAGGTTTTGTACCAAGAAATCCAAGTCCACAAGCTTCCATTGCCAGGTCGAGATAGAAAAGATAAATGTCAAATTTGTCAAGAATCTATTTCACTATGATAGATTACACTGAGCAAATAGTAACAGAGTTTCAGGAAGAAAAGTATATTTCAAAAACATTGTGTCTTTATTCATAATAGGCAAATTTATTAGAAAGAATGAGGAAACCAAGTTTTGAAAAGGTCATAATTCTACCCTATTAAAAATGTTACCCAGTTTCAGAGAAAAATACTTATATAAACTATCATTAAAACTAACTTGTGACTGCTCTTATTCATATATTTAAAAATATAATTTGCTGACCAAAAGATAACACTAGTATGAACACTTATTTTTTCCTGTTGCCTATTTACTTATTGAAATATAGGAGATCAAATCAGGACTTTGGAGATGCTAGGTAAGCAAGTTCCCATTGAGCTATGCCTCCAGATCATATAATTTATTGTTTTAAAGGTTTTGAATTTGAATATATATATATATATATATTATATTTCCTATTTTTATAGTGTAAACCTCAATTTCAATAAATTTGAGATCACCTAAATTAACAATATAATTTATGTGTGTTGATTTGCTGTCACCTGAAGAATATTAACTATTGTTCAGCATGATAAGCTTGATCAGAAATTTTGTTCATATAAACAAAGAGGATTGTTTTTCACCAGGCTCAAACCCAAAGTGAGTGTGGAATTATACTATTCATCACATGACAACAGAGCAGTATATGTGTGTGTGCGTGTGAGTAATAACACACCAATCATCAAAATCAAGTATTTTTAATGATCATCATGCTATATATCACATAGTCAAAAGATACTACCATTGCTCAAAACAGCTTTGAATGCCTCTTTTGATAACCATCTCCTGAAGTTACTACCATTCTCTTGAGCATTTTTATAGTCATAAAATCTTTGTTGAACAGATAAAAACTTATTTGAGGAGTCATATAAAGTTTGGTTAACACAGCTATTCCAGCTCTAGATTTCAAAACTACACATGGCTATAAAGTAGAAATATTGAATAGCTAGTAAACTAGCTTTGAAATCAATTTCAAAAGGTTTTAACAACATTTTTGAACAATAAAATAAGGAGAAGACGTGAAATTAAATAAAACACACATAGGTTCTCAGAGTGGTGACTCTTTAAAAACTCATTAATTTGTAAAAAGAGATAGAGAATATGTGTTGTGACTAGCATTACTATTAGATTCCTCAGTGGGACCTAGGACTGTAGCATACCGGGTTAAAGGCTATTTAACTACTCAAATGTTTCCTTTAGGCAAAGGGCTACATCTCAGAATTGCCCTAATAGATGTTTCCAATTTACCTGTGCTAAAGAAGAAAGTCAATTTGAACTTTATAAATATACTTTGATTGTGAAGTAGGTCTTGCCATGTCAAAGAGAACCTTCCACTTCCATTCACACTATCCTTAGCAGTTCTGATGAAACTGTAAGAGTTCTGCTCATGGCTTATTTCCATCCCAATGAATCTTTGAAAGACTCTAGCTGCTCATCCAAATATTTTCATCTGATGATTCCAAAGAGGATGTAAAACAATCTTTAAATCTAAGTGAAATAGACTATTAGGTATTCTTCCATAGAAATTAAATTTTCTTACATGTTTCAAAGAGTAGAATACAGAGAAAAGGCAAATCCAGAAAGATCACCTTCACATGAAGAGAGCTTAATGTTGGACATTCATCAATTTCAGAAATGACAATTGAAATCCATCATCAAGATTTTTTTCAGTTCCACCTCCACAAATAAACACTCTTATGAATTAGAAATGTTTGAAAAGAGATGAGTAAAATATTACCATTAAGTAAAAATTCCAATGCTTATCTAATTTAACAAAGTCTTTTTATAACAATATTCCTTCAAATTAAGTGAGAATTAGCTTTCCCCAACACTCTAATAACATGAACTTGACAAATATCACTTAGAATAATTATATTTAATCCAACAGAAACTATTTGTGGACCACATACTAATAGCACTTAGAAATGTATGATTTTATTATTCAGTTTGAAACAACTATTCAATTTTTAATTTGACATTGGATGCACAGCAGTCTTTAAAGTGATGTTTTCCTAGGAGAGGAGAGTAACGCTTTATAAATATACATCACTATAACCTTACAAGTTGGCCTTCTAAAAGAGATTGATAAGATAGAGAAAACTTACTTTTTTTGATCATTTTGAGCAATGAGCCATATAAGCAAAAATAAGCTTCATGTGGTCATGGGAGAGAAAGTCAGACTTGAGTGTTTAAAACAGCTGATTAAAATAAGAAGCAAGTTTCTTTTCAATATAGATCTAATTCACACTGGAATAATTCATAGTACGTTAGCTGTTATGATGCAAGCACACGGAGTTTAAGCTAAAGAACAGAAGTGACTAGCAGACCTTCTTTGTATTGTATGTAATTTGATCACCAAATTCTACACAGCACAATAACAGGGCAGAATTTAATTTCAATATTAAGTATGGTAACAGGGATTGGAATTTTCACTATTGTTAAATACTGAAACCAAAATAATTTCTGACATCGCTGAAACTTAAATGCAATAGATGAAAATGTATTCAGGTTGAATCTTTCTGTGCATACAAAAGCATGGGCACAAGGCACATCCTAAATAAACCTAGTAGTTCTCACATACAAAAGTGCCAATACACTTGTTATTGAGAAATCTACTCCCCAAATTGAATTATTTTACCTTAGTTTACCACTAAAAAAGTTAAAATTGCAACATTTCTTGAAGTGGAAAAATGGGAAATGTATTTTAAGAAGATTTCATTGAAAAGAATTTATTTCAAGTGAAATTCTTGGTTATCTTACATTATACATGCTTGTTAGAGACAGGGAAGTCTAAAAGTGTAATCCAGTGAGGTATTTTTAAAAATAGATGGTTCAGTTAAAAAAGTATTCTTGTTTTCTGTGGAAACACAAGTCGACAAACTAAATGAATCAGGGCGGGTATAACAAAAATCATAAAACACATATTTGAAGGCATTAAATAGAGTAAAAATAAGATTAGTAATACATTTGTCACCTGACTAAATGTAGTCTGTATCAACTAATGTACGAAAGCTTGAGAGATTTTGAATTGGTTGGCAGCATTTACAGAAATGTATGCAGACAGTCATATTTTAAAAAATAATTAGCCTCTAACACATGGCTTAGAAACTGCTTTGCAAGTCAACATGCTTTAAAATAAGAGTCGGATATACTGACTTTAAAGCAGTAGCTTTCACTTTAAAATGCTTAATTTTCACTCATAGAATTAGGAAGATGTGGGAATCAAAACAGGAAAGGAAAATTTATAAATCATAATATTAATGCCAAGTGTTTAAAGCTGTTCAAAGAATATAATAATTCCTAACTTCAAAAGTTAAACTCACAATTTCAGGAAACCCATGATTGGAAAATATTGATAAACAGTAAGAGAGTTTTCAGTAGATCCTATGTAATTTAATAAAAAACCTAATACAGAGATGCAATTTAAATTTAAGTGAGGAAAATAGTATGAAGAAAGGAAAAACTATTCAAAACGCACTAGTTTTGTCTTCTTACTTTCTATAGTTATTGGACTGAACTTAAATGCTTTTTGTTTTATGTATACTTAGAATTGAAATCCTAAGACGAGTCTTAAATAAAATACAACAAAGTGTTAGTGTTTATGCTTTATGATTTTTCTAGGAAATATTTTCATCAAAAATAAAATGGTTACTAATATTCCTTCAGCAAAGTAACAGCGAGTTCACAGAGTTAAATGTGGTATTTAGAGTTCTATTTTTACCTCACACAAGCTTTGTTGCTGTAGTTTTCTCATATAGTCGGAGTCGCTGCAGATATTAAGTGCCTTTTCTTTCAGTGTCATGATGCTACTCCAAACAGTTTTCTGAGCTTAATATTATTATTGATCTTTGATGTTAAACTAATAACTTTGTATCTGTCTTTTCATCTAAAGTGATCTTTCAGTTGTAACACTGTCTTTTTTATTTTTCCTTCCTCTCTTCC